>CM040438.1:67497740-67614719 GCA_022702705.1 Papilionanthe hookeriana x Papilionanthe teres | reverse complement strand
TAAAGATGGTCATGCTGCCCACTATGCATGCTCCAAGCTCCTCGTCATAGCAGGTTTAGCTTAAATAAGTGTCAATTGAAGATGAAATGAAAGTATCATGTTTTGGAAGTTTTTGAATTGAGGTTTCTAAATGTATTATTTAGGGGAATATTAAAGTTGATTATAGTGACACCGGTTAGGATCTCACGGTTCTCTTATTTTGGCACCACTATTTTCTTTGGATTCACTTGGTCCAGATGAATTTACTAAACTCAACTTAATGAGTTCCATACTTTCATTTAGACCATGGGAAATCCCGTTAGCAGCCGTAGGTTGCGTCCTCTGAGGTATTCCCGATCATTCGATAGACATATTTTAATTTAGTTGCAATTGATACAAGTTTTGTTTGTTATTAAATTTTGAGTTGTCTTATTTTGACTGTTGTGGCGGTGAATTTTATCTTTTTTTTATTTTAATTTAGTTTTAGTTTTGGTCTTGTGGCTATCATAAAAGTTTTAATTTTCATGCAGGGTGCATTGTTGTTTAACATGCAAGCTCGTGAGCAAGAAAAGTAAAGTGAAGGAAGTACTGAAAAGAAGGTACTGCAAACTTATAAAATTGTACCTGGAAAGTCCTCTCGTTCCTCTACCTGAAACTTTAGTAACTTTTACAATAAACATTTATAATTTGTAAGAAAGTAAAGCCTATAGATAGGTTCTTCACAAGCTTACCAAACCCTATGTCATAACTTGGTGGGTCCTATTCATCTGTTTAAGAGATCTCTTCATTTAATAAATATGATAGGTTCGGTTGTCCTACAAGGTGTCTGATGCGGACTTTATATTATACAAGAACTTATGAACCCAAATTTATATATTTATAATGATTTTGTAAAGTCCAAACTTCAACGCAAGTATATGTATCGTATTAAGTAATACATGGCTCTAATGGAGTCCTGGTTATCGATCCCACAGGATGGGTACGTTCCTTACAATTAATAGTGTAATACTGAAAAGCAATACTCAAATCGCAATTAAAGTTTAAGTTTATTTCTACTAACAAGATGCAGAAAACAGTAACAGTTAAGCAAACCACAATTACTTCTAATATCTTTAAACAGTATTAACTAACACACACACACACACAATCTAAACTTTATATTTGAAAGGGTTTTATATATGAAAAGTGTCTTTCCTCTTGCAATGATTATATGATGTGTGAATGATATAGAATGATTATTTATTGTATTGTGCCAAATAGGAGCATAAATGTTTCTTTACCCTCAAAAGAGTACCCCCTCTTCCAAGTATGTAAAGAACATTGACATATCCTAAGTTTAGTCACTAAATCTAAGGCTAGGCTGGGAGGATATTGGCTGTCACTACGGAGCTCCCACTCATCCTTCACTTGAAGGCTAACCTTCGACTTTAGTAACCAATCTTAGGACCAAATTTAGGATCTCAGCCTGTTACCCTTAAACCTTGAATTTGAAGCTCATCAAAACACATTTCCCTATTTATTTACACTCAATTCCCATGAACTACGCAACTCATTCATGGGAATTGAATGGATTCTTCATTATTGTTGTAGGACACTTAATCCTTTCGGAGAGTGTATAACAACAAAATTTAACAATTCAATTAGCCAGATCGAAAAGTAAATTAAGTGCGAAATGAAAAATCATCACAATTTCTTCAATACTTTAAAAGCACTTCAAATCCACATCATCACATCTATATGCAAGAAGAAAGAAAAAGGAGAGTACTCAGAATTCATAGAGAAGACACAATAAAACATTGATTTTATATATAAAAGAAAAGTCATACAAACCACAATAGCAAATAAAACTTATCTCTTTCTCTTCCCCAGCAAATCCCTTGAAGTTCCTTTGAATCCTTTTCTCTCTTCTTTGCAACACTCAATTCCGTCTTAAGAATGGAAAGGAAGAAGCAATCTCTCACTTTACTCATTCTCCTTCACTCCTTAGAGAAGAATCCCTCTCAAATCTTCACTAAACTCTTCTCTCCCTCTCTTCTCCTCTCTACCACACACTTCTCCACACAAATTTCGTCCAAAAACAGTTACATATATGTTAGAAACAAATTCCCAAGAGTTTTCTTAAGCATCCCTTCAAAAAGTCGCTAAAACTCTTTATTTTTTAATTGCACCGACATAGGGCACCGGTGGCTCTCTATCGTCAATTAATTGCTGAAGTCTCTAGATTTGGGCGCCGGCGGCGCCAGAAGCTAGTTTCTTCCAATTTGCTTCTTTTTACTCCAAATTCCTTCCTTTTTGCTTCCTTTCGCTCCAATCACCTAAAATATTCATACCTACAACAAATCATCAAAAATACCTTTTTTAAAAGTGAAATATCACCAAAAATAGGTAAAATTATATAGCAAAAACAGTATATATTTTTGGTGCATCAGTGTCCAGAAGATTCGTGAGACGGGCTTAGGAGAAACCTAGACATTTCATAATCCTTCAGAGCTTCCTTGAGTTCATTTTGGACTTATTATAATTATTAAATGACTCATCTGTTTTATACCCTTATGCTTAGTGAACTAATGTTTTGATTACCCCAAAAAGGTGGGGTAAATATCATTTGATATTTCACTTAGGAATTATGTAAGTGGGGTCTTTAGAGGTAACTTAATTTATGAGAGAATTTAATCAATTTTGATGGGTTTGTAATGTTTAAAAAGTGTTTAGAATTAATTGTGTTTCCTTTTCTAATCCTCATTAGTCAATTTTCTATTAAGCTTAGCTCACTACTAAGCCCTTAAGGTTTTAGTGGGTATATTTTGCGATCTTATAAAAGTTAAGTTATATAATTATGATTCTTATCAAATTAATAAATTATCATTTAAACATTAAGTAGGGGTATTATATTAGTGGATTATAAACTTCCAAAGTTAACCAATAACCTTAAGGATCATTTAATGTAATTTTCATCCAAATTATAATGATTAACAAAATCATAAACTTTATCTTTTAATGTGACAAAAATGAGATGGGTGATACACCTAAAATATATAGTGTTTTTAAGCACATTTTTATACCTATTTTTGATGATATTGCTCTTTAATGGAAGGTATTTTATGTTTTTCTTGCAGCTATGATGAAAATGAGTGATTGTGATGAAAGGAGCAAAAAAAGATCAAATTTGGATAAAAAATTGGAAGGTGTGCAAATTTGGCCTCTGGCGCCTATGCGCCGGAAGGCTGGCGCATAGGTGCCATAGTTAAAGTGACGAATTTTAATTAATTTTGGCGCAAATTTGAAGGGGTTTTTAAAGCATCCTTTGGTTTAAATTTCAGTTACTTCTCATTAGTGCTGAAATTCATTTAAAATTTGAATGGATGAATGCATCTCTTGGTAAATTCATTGAATTTTGACATAATTTGAAGAGATATCAAAGCACCTTTCGGAGAATTATTAAAAATGAAGACTTGAAGATCTGAAAGTGGCGCCACACCCAAGATAAGAGTTTTAAAGAAAAATTTTGGCTCGAGAAGTTGGAGAAAAGCTTGAAGTTGTTTCTTGGGAAAGAGGAAGAAAGAGAGCCATCTTTTTGCCAAATTTTCTTTACTCTTCTATTTTACTTTATCATAGTTTGTATTAGAATTTAGAAGAGTCAATCCTTAGAGTTGGGCTCCAACCACTAAGGAGTTATTTAGTGGAAAGCAAAAGATTCAGTGGAACTTTCAGAGTCTTGTGGAGAGGATTTTCAGATAAGTATTTATCTTTCTTTTTACATTTTATTTTTAAGTAAGACTTGGTGTGTTTTCACTATATTTTCTTCTTTCAAATCAAGTTGTGTTTGTGTTTTCTCCATGAGTTCATAGTAGTTTTATTTATCTTTTTCCTTTCAAATGAAGAAATAATTAAATTATGGAAGGAAGTTGTGTGAAGTATAGATGTTTAATGTTGGAAGAAGTTGTGATGATTCCACTACCTTACACTTCATTTACTTCTTGATTTAGCCAATTAAGATGTTAAAATTTGTTGTGAGATCATGTAAGAACCAATGCGGTATTGTCTCAATCAACAATTGGAGCGAATCACATGCATTTATATGAGTGAGAATTGTAGTCCATATATTTGAGTGAAAGTAATAGGGAGATATGTTTTTATTGGGGATTAAAATTAGATGACTTTAGAGTGACAGGCTAAAGCACCCTAATTTGGTTTGAGGTGAAAAATTTTGTTATGAGATGTTAGCTCCCAGGTGGAGGGAAAAGAGGGAACTCTAGAGTGAGAGCTGATATCTTCCCTACCTAACCCACTACAAGATTTCAAAGCTTCAAATTAATCAATGTTCTTTATAGAACCAATTAAGAGTAAAGAATATAATTGCTCCTATTTGGACATTTAGATACTTCCACAATGAAATTCCATAATTATTACTGATTCATGAAAGAAGAAAAAGATATTTTATTCGCGTTGCTTTCATATCATTTTTAGACTCTTGCTAATTTTAATTGCTTGCTTTACATTTTCTTAAAAGAAAATTTTAAAAACAATTTTCAAACTTTCTATTTTAAAACATACTTTACAAATCAATTTGAAAAGTAAAAAGTTATTTTTCTTATTTTTTTAAAGTTTTAGACTTTTCTTGGGGCTTAATCAAAAAGTCTTATATTACTTGATAAATGATACGTATAATTGCGTAGAATCCCATATTATAAAACAAATAAAAAATATATATATTTCTTATTTGCTTCAGAGTCAAGTTTTTGGCGCTCTTGTAAAGAAGAATATATTATCATTGAAAAGAAATTTAAAGTGAAAAACGTAAGCATAAATATTCGGGGATGGTGTTTTTGGCACCATTGTCGGGGAAATTAATTAAAATTTCATTTAAAGAAAATTAAGAAAAATAAAAATTTTTACTTTTTCCTTGCTTCTGTTAGTGTGTTTAGTTTTATTTTTTTTTTTTGTATGCGAAGTTCATGTTCTAAAAGACTTGTGCCTTACGATTCTGAATTAAAGAGAACTATCAGAAAAATAAAAAAAAATTAAAAATATTGAAAAAGATAAAAATATTTAAGAAATGGTGAATCATAAAAATCAAAATGTTAACATCCATCAAGGATTTTGACCTTTAAGAGATTATGCTAACCCTACAGTGGATGAACTTTATGGTAGTATTCAACACCCTGCTGTAGTTGCTAATTCATTTGAACTTAAACCTGCTATTGTCCAATTGAATAATCAGTTTGGGGGAGCACCAACTGAAGATCCTAATTTATAACTTGCCAATTTTCTAGAATTATGTGCTACTTTTAAATACGATGGTGTTTCATATGATGCAATTAGACTTAGATTTTTTCCTTTCTCACTGAGGGAAAAGGCTAAGATATGGTTAAATTTGTTAGCACATAGATCTATCAGAACTTGGAGTGATTTAACACAGAAATTCCTTGTTAAATATTTTCCACCATCAAAGACTGTGAAGCTTAGAAATGATATTACATCTTTTTGTCAGTTTGAAGGAGAATCTATTTATGAAGCATGGCTACGATTTAAAGATTTCCTAAGAAAGTGTACACATTATTCGATAACAGATTAGTTAAAAATTCAAAATTTTTACAATGGAATAGTTGAATCTCTTAGATCTATTATCGATGTCGCTGCTGGTGATTCATTGATGTCTAAACAGTTTACTAATGCTTATGTTTTAATTGAAGAAATAACTACTAATAAGTTTCAATGGTCTTCAGAAAGGTTAAAATCTAAAAAGGTAGACAACATTCATGAAAATGATGCTTTTGCGATGTTAGCAAATCAAGTTGTTGCAATTTTAAGGAAGATAGCCAATTTAGAATGAATTATTCTCAGCCAATTTCCATGATTGAAGAAAATTCATTAGGCCAAATGGTTAATTCTCAAACTTCATCAGAAACTTTGAATGCTATAGGTAAGCCTAATATCCCATATTCTAATTATTATAACATAGATTGGAAAAACCATCCATATTTTAACTGGAATACCAACAATAAAGGTGGTAGTAGTCAATAATGGGGGAACAATCAAGTAAACCCATAGGGGAACTGGAACAATCAAGAGAATAATAATTATAGACCAACCTATCCTCCAGGTTTTAATAATACTTCATAATTTAAGGAGAAGAAGTTGTCTACTGAAGAAGTGGTGTTACAAATGGGAAATCAATTGCGAAGTTAAGGAGCTACAATCAGAAATATTAAGAATCATTTGTGACAAATTGACAATTCATAAAGAAATAGATCCCAAGGAACGCTTCCTAGTAATACTGAAGTAAATCCAAGAGACAAGAATAAAGAGCAAGTAAAAGCAATTCAACTTAGAAGTGGAAGAGAATTGGAAGGTAGAGTTCAAAAAGAGATTGAAGTAGAGAAAGAAGAGATTGAAGAACCAAAAGAGGACACTCAGAAAGGTTTGGAAAGTCTTATTTCTCTATCTAAGTTTGATTTAGAATAGCCACCACCTCCATTTCCTCAAAGACTTCGACAACAAAAGTTGGATAAGCAATTTTCTAAGTTCTTAGAGATATTTAAGAAGCTTACAATCAACATTCCATTTGCTGAAGCCTTAGAAAAAATGCCAAGCTATATGAAATTTATGAAGGATATTCTCAACAGAAAAAGAAAGTTTGAAGATAATGAAACTGTTGCACTTAGTGAGGAGTGCAGTGCAATAATTCAAAAAAAGCTTCCTGAAAAGCTTAAAGATTCTGATAGTTTCACAATTCCATATGCGATCAGAGACAAATTTTATGGAAAAACTTTATGTGATTTGGGTGCAAGCATTAACCTTATGCCACTATTAATATTTAAAAGACTAGGATGAGGAGAAATAACCCCTATTACTATAACTCTGCAATTAGCAGATCGTTCGATCACATAACCTAAAAGAGTTATAGAATATGTTTTTGTGAAATTGGATCAATTTATCTTTCATGTTGATTTTATTGTGTTGGATATGGAGGAAGATAAAGAGATACCTATAATTTTAGGGAGACTTTTCCTAGCCACGGGCAGAGCGATGATAGATGTGCAAAAAGGGGAATTAATGATGAGAGTCAATGACTAAACTGATACATTCAATTTTAAAATCAATTTAGTATCCTGCAAGAGGTAAAGATGATGAATGTTATAGGATGGATGTTATAAGATATTTAAGCGAATGCCATTTCAATTCAGCTTATGAAAAGAAACCTAAAATAAAGAAATGGAACACGGGCAAGAAGATGAATTACAACATTCTGAAGATTTTCATGAGGAATATTTAAATTATGTTCATGAAAATTTTGAATTGTTGGACATGACTAAAAAAGATGAATCTTTTGGTCCATCAATTGAAAAATCTCCTGAACTTGATTTAAAGTTGCTTCCTAACCATTTGAAATATGCATTTTTAGGTGATTCCTCAACTTTGCCAGTTATAATTTCCTCTCAATTGACTGAAAAAGAAGAAGAGAGTCTGATTGAATTTTTAAAGAAATATAAGAATGCCTTTGGATGGACAATAAATGATATTAAAGGAATCAATACTTCAATTTGAATGCATAGAATCATTATGGAAGATAACTGTAAATCTCAGGTTGATCCTTAAAGGAGATTAAATCCTATCATGAATGAAGTTGTTAAGAAATAAATTTTAAAGTGGTTGGGTGCTGGAATTATCTACCCTATTTCAGATAATGCATGGGTTAGTCCTATTCACTGTGTTCCTAAGAAAGGAGTTACTGTGACTGCTAATGAAAGAATGAATTAATACCAACAAGACAAGTTACAGGGTGGTGAATATGCATTGATTGTAGAAAATTAAACCTTGCCACCAGGAAAGGCCATTTTTCACTTCCTTTTCTAGATCAGATGTTGGATATACTTGCTGGGCATAAATACTTTTATTTTCTAGATGGATATACTGGTTACCACCAAATATAAATTGCTCCTGAGGATCAAGAGAAAATAATATTTACCAACCTTTATGGTACATTTGCTTTTAAAAGAATGTCTTTTGGTTTATGTAATGCCCATGCTACATTTCAGAGATGTATTATGACAATTTTATGTGATTTAATTGAAAAAGTAATTGAAGTTTTTATGGATGATTTTTCAGTGTTTGGAATTTCATTTGAATCATGTTTAGAATATATATCTAAATTTCTGAAATGCTGTGAAGAAACTAATTTGGTTCTTAACTGGGAAAAATGCCAATTTATAGTTGCAGAATGAATTGTTTTGGGACATCGTATATCAGAAAATGGTATGGAGGTAGATCCTGCAAAAATTCAAGTGATATCTAATTTACCTTACCCAACAAATGTAAAGGGAGTTAGAAGTTTTCTGGGACATGCTGGATTCTACAAGCGTTATATTAAAGACTTTTAAAAATTTTGAACCCTTTATTCCATTTTCTGGAAAAAAAGTGATTTTTTATTTTGATGATGAATGCATAAAAGCTTTTGAAATATTAAAAGAAAAATAAATCACTGCACCTGTTATTGTTTCACTAATCTGGGAAAAACATTTTTAATTAATGTGTGATTTTAGTGATTATGCTATTGGAGCTGTTTTAGGTCAGAAATATGATAATATTTTCAAAGTAATTTACTATGCTAGTAAGACTCTTAATGATGCTCAAGTTAATTATACAACCACTGAGAAAGAGTTATTAGCTATAGTATTTTCTTTTGATAAATTTTGATCATATTTAATTGGAACAAATTGTGTGGTGCATACTGATTATTCTGTTATTAAATATTTAATGAAGAAGAATGATGCAAAACTGAGACTGATAAGATGGATTCTTCTATAGCAAGAACTTGATTTTGAGATAGTAGATAGGAAGGGTGCTGATAATTAAATTACTGATCATCTGTCCAGACTTGAAATTGAAAAATCTCTTTGTGATGCTGAAGAAATCAATGAACATTTTCCTGATGAAAAATTGTTCATTATCAATGAGTGGCGTGTTCAATGGTATGCCGACATTGTAAACTTTATTGTTAGTGATATTTTACCCTATGGTTTGACATACCAAGAGAGGAAGAAATTTTTATCTGAAGCCAGAACTTATTTTTGGAATGACCCATTTTTATATAAACAAAGAAATAATCTGATCATTCAAAGATGTGTATATTTAGAAGAAACTTATGAAATTATTCAAAAATATCATAATTCTGATTATGGGGGACATTTTGGAGTTGATAAAACTGCATATAAAATCTTACAATCTGGATTTTATTGGCATATATTTTTTAAGGATGTTAATGCTTATATTAAAAATTATGATAGATGTCAACGTGTAGGCAATATCTCTAGAAGAAGTGAGATGCCTTTCAATTATATGTTGGAAGTTGAAATATTTGACATTTGGGGATTAGATTTCATGAGGCTATTTCTACCATCTTTTAGAAATACATGCATTTTGATAATAGTAGATTATGTATCCAAATGGATAGAAGTTATTGCTTTACCTCGATGTGATGCTCAAAGTATTGCAAAATTTTTAAGAAAGAATATATTTTACAGATTTGAAATACCAAGAGTTATCATAACTGATGGGGGAAGTCATTTAAGAAATGCGATTATGGAAAAGCTAGCAAAAAAATATCATATTAATCATCGCATTGTTGCTTCTTGTCATCAGGAGATAAGTCGTTTGGTTGAATTATCCAATCGTAAAATTAAAAGAATATTGAAAAAGAATGTTAATCCAAATAGAAAGGATTGGTCAATTAAATTGGATTATGCTTTATGGGCCTATAGGACTGCCTACATAACTCTTATAGGAATGTCCCCATATAGGCTAATTTTTGGAAAAAGCTTGTCATTTACCAGTTAAACTGGAGCATAAAGCATATTGGGCTATTAAAGAGTTCAATTATAATTTGAAAGATGCTGGAGAAAAGTGACTATTGCAATTGAATGAGCTTGAAGAGATAAGGAATAAACCTTATGAAAATTCTAAGATTTATAAAGAAAAGATGAAGTTGTGGAATGATCAGAAGATTCTTACTAAAAATCTTGATTCAGGACAAAAATTTTTATTATATAATGCTAAATTGAAAATATTTGCTGGGAAATTTAAGTCCAGGTGGACGGGCCCATTTATTGTGATAAAAGTTTATTTCTAGGTAGTTGTGGATATTCAGAATCGTAAGACTGAAAAAATTTTTAAAGTTATTGTACATATACTTAAACATTATTTTTCAGTCGATCAATTTAAACCTGATGAGAATCTGATGTTGGGTTACTCAGAATAAGCTCTGGGTATGTCAGGCTGAAGACGATAAACTAAGCGCTTTGTGGGAGGCAACCCATAGTTATTGGTGTGCTTTGCTTTATGTTTGCTTTATGTGCATTGTTTGGTTTGATGTGAGATTATGTGGTAGTATTTTGATGCTTACATGCTATATTGGTGTTATTTAGACGCTATTTGATGACTTAGAGATTCAGTCATACAAGTCATGTGGAAGAAGCAAATAGAGCGATGTATCTGTAGAACAAATGGTTAGAAGAAGAAGATGTGAGAGTTTTTAATAATCGCTCATTTTATCAGATTTATATTCAAGATGGTTCAAATGGAAATAATGGTGATTCTGGATATATTTCGCCTACTGGAAATTGAAATTAAATTAAGTGTAGTTTTTTAAGTTGTTTTTCTATGTTTAGTGTTTTGGATTCGTGATTTATGTTTGTGCTTCGTTGCACTTTAATTTGTTACATCTTAATGATATAAATTTGTGTTTAATTATTTGTGTTAAGAACTTCTGTATTTGGGGAATTTCATCCAAGGTGTTTGGATAAAAATTCTTAGTTTGTATTAAGTGTGGTTTTGTTATTAATGAAATATAAGTTTGAGTTTGTGTGAAATTTGTTTGGAATCGATGGAAATTTTAGTGTAATTTTGGAGTATCAGGAGAGTTTATGAGGAGAAATAATTATTTGAAGTGATTAAGGGTGGTTAATTAAGTGTTTTAGTGCAATTAAATTAATTGTCAAAATCTGTGCACTGGTAGTTAAGCGCCAAACTATCGTCGTTTAAGCACCAAATCTCGCGGCTATGCGCTGAATGCTCTACGCATAAGCTCTGGTTCGCGAAAACTTGTTTTTTATAGTTAAAAACCCAAAATTTGCCATTTTTAACCCCCATCACCTTCAACCTCTAGATTTCATGAAAAAGGAGCCTAAGGTATCACTAAGTTGGATCATTTAAGAGACGATTTCGACGAAATTTGTTGGATTTGAATTCTCTAAGGTATGAGAACTTCTCCTAAGAAAAAATTTTTGGTTTTCACCATGTATTTTGAGTACATTATAGAAAAATCTGAAAATCACTATTCATGGTGAAAATTTGAGGAAAAACATGAGAATTTGGTTGGATTTAGTGGAAATTGCCTTCGAAAGTTAAGTTAGCAAGTTTAGTTTGATTTTAGAATTTATGGTGAATTTATGCAAACTTGCCAACATTAGAAGACAATTTAGTGATGGTTAGATTAGCAAGTAGATTTTTTGCCTACGGTAATTAAAACATTTTACCGGTTGCCTCCTGAGATGTTTTGTTTTTATGCCAATTATCATCCTTATGCTGGAGAGTTAGATGAGATAATGTCCTTTCTTACTAATGGAAGAGGTTTGTGGAAGATAACAAATGAAAGAAGAGTAAATTTTTAAGCCTCTAAGTTTAATGTCACTTCTAAAGCATGACATTACTTTATCTCATTTAAGCTGTTGCCTTCAAGTCATGTCAGTGAAGTTATGAGAGAAAGAGCTGTTCTGAACCATTGTATTCAGCAAGGAAAGCCTTTAGTCATTGGAGCTATCATTTTTTATTATGTTTTGAACTGTGCTAGAGCTACTACTGCAGGTATGGGATTTTCTTCCCTCATTCATTCACTTTGTGAGCGGTTTGGTGTTAAGTTTGAAACTTGAGAAGAATTCCTTCAGCCACTTAGACCTATTACTAGTGTAAATATAAACACTTACACAATGCATTCAGAATTTAGCTGGAAAGGAGGATCTGTTAGAGCTCCTAGTTCTACTGCTTCTACTTCTCGTACTTCTACTTCACATGCATCTTCCTCTAGTGATGTGTTTACTAGTTCACAAACTAGTTTGTTAGAGAAGATTTTGAAGAAGGTAAGTCTAACCAGGGAACATGCTAGAGATATGGATGGAAATGTGGAGAATATTGAGAGATATATTATGAAACATGATGACTATGAGGAGAACTATCAGCAGTATATGGATAGACTAATTAGAGCTGATCACAGTGCTGAGATGCCTCCTCATCCTTTTTATATACCTTATGTGCCATCCAGAGATTGGAATGAGAGAGAAGATGATGAGGAGGATGATGAGTAGCATTTGTTTTTATGTTTTATTGAGTTTGTGATTGATCCACTTTAAAAATACCCATTTTTATGCCCTATTTATGATTCAATTCTTAAGGATATTATGCTTTAATGAAAGGTATTTTTCTATTTTTTGATGTAGGTGATATAAAAAGAGTTCAAGAAGGAAAAAGGAGCAAAAAAGAGCAAAAATGGAGCTAAAAGTGCAAAGTTATCGAAATTGTAAGCCTGGCGCCTAGTCGCCAGAATCCGGCGCCTAAGTGCCAGCTCGATACAGACGCAGACAAGATTTTTGACGACCTTGGGCAGTTATTTTGACGGTGTTAAGCGATTATTAGAGCTTCTAGACTAGAAGTTACTCCTAATATATAGGACATGTGATACAATGCATCTGGACGCAGGGAAACAGTTTTAATTGCGAAGAGGTGCGGCCCAAAGTGAAGAGGTGAGAAGACCTGGTCACGGAGTCCGGTGCCTAGGCGCCAGATCCCGGCGCCGAGGCACGACAGTTACCATCTAGAAGATACATTGTATTTGGAAGAATTTTAAAGAGGTGCCTTAAGCAACCCCTGGTCAAATTCAGAGCTCTATAAATAGGAGTCCATTCTACAGAGAAAATCACCCCTTTCACCCCTTCTAGCATCCTTTTGTCCCCAAGCACTATACAGCCATCCAATTCATTTTAGGGAGCCACCTTCTTTATTATTTAGTGAGTTTATTTTTAGTTTATTTTGAGTGTTAAGTGTGAGATTATTAGTGTTGTTCGTTGTTGAAGTCTTTCATCATTGCATTGAAGTCAGTAGGAGTCAGCGAATCACTTGAAGGAACATTCCAGATAAGTATTTGTAACTTGGTTCAAAGTTTTATAGATATGTTTTGTTGTTTGAATTCAATGTATTCTGAGTAGTTAGTTTTCTTTCTCCTTTCAACTATGAAAAGATAATAAGATAATTAAACTTTGTTGGATAATTTAACTTAAAATATTTATAAAAATTGTGATGATATTAATACCTGATCTTAGTTTACTTTTAAACTGGCCATTTAAATTGTTAAAACCTGTTGAAGAATTTTGAGACCTATCCGGAGATGAATTCTTAACTAGTAGATATCACATGAATCCTTGGGTAGTCAAAGAATTTATGTGGGTTATTCAAGGTGAAGTGCAAATAAATAGGAAGATATGATTTATTGGGCGTAGAATTAATTAGTTTTTAGAGTGACAGACTAAATTCTAATAATTTGATTTATAGAAAGGGAATGGAGTCACTGTTAGGGCCGACCATAGCCACCTTGGACATCTAAGTAGTGTGAGCCTGATTAACCCATTCTACTAATAAAACATCCTCGAACCGATCTATAGATTAGTCAATGTTCTTTATGCCTGGACCAAAGGGTAAACAATAGGAATGCTACTTTTTGGCACAATACCATAATCTAAATTCTCCACAAATGATAATTATTATAAAAATCTTGGATTAGTTGAAAAGGAGAAAGTTGTTTTATTTATACCTGCATTAATATTTATTTTAGTGTTGCTTACCTTTATTTAGTATAAATTTCATTAAATCTAAAATCTAAACTTTAAAAAGAAATAAAAATAATAATTATTTTTAATTTGAAAAATATAAAAATAATACTTAATATTCTAAAAATCTTCCTAATGGGATCGATAACCAGGACTTCAGTAGAGCTCTGTATTACTTGATACGATACATATACTTGCGTTTGAAATTGTGACTTTTACAAATTATAAAAATCTAAATATGAATTCATAAAACCTTTCATAAGTAAAATCACATCAAGTTTTTGGCACCGCTGTCAGTGATTAAATCTTCTAGCAATGGTATCAAATTCTTGCATTTGAAAGTATATATAAAGCCCCGTTAGGCTGAGTCACGCATCAAGTTTTTGGCGTCATTGCTAGGGAAGATAAGGAAAATAAATAAGAAAGTTAAAAAGACATTTTTTAAATTAAATATAATTTATAAACTTTTATTTCTTTTAAAATATAAAAAATAAAAAATATATATATATAAAAATAAAAATACCAAAAAGATTTTAATTTTATGCATAGTTCTGGATCAGAAGGATTATTACCTTTTGATTATGAATTAGAAAGAACGGTTAAAAGAATTAAGAAAGGAAAACAACATAAAAAAATTCAAAAATATCAGGAAATGACTAACTTACATAACAATAATCAAAATCCAATTGAAATCAATGAACAAAATGTTTATAAACCATTGAGGGATTATACAAACTCTACAGCCGATGAACTTCATATTAGTATTCAAATGCCAGCTGTAGATGCGAATTCTTTTGAGCTTAAACCTTCTATTATTCAAATGGTTCAAAATAATCAATTTGGAGGAACACCTAATGAGGATCCAAATTTACACCTTGCTAGTTTCTTAGAACTTTGTGCTACCTTTAAATATAATAATGTTTCTGATGATGCTATTAGGCTTAGAATTTCCTTTTTACTTAAAAGATAAAGCAAAGATGTGGCTTAATTCACTAGCAACTTGTTCTATTAAAACTTGGGCAGATATGACACAAAAATTCCTTGCTAAATATTTTCCTCCTTCTAAAACTGCAAAATTAAGAAATGATATAACTTCAATTACACAATTTGATGGAGAAACAATTTATGAAGCTTAGGAAAGATATAAAGAACTTTTAAGAAAATGTCATCATCATGCTTTGCCAGATTGGTTAATTATTCAAACATTTTATAATAGACTTATTGGATCACTTAGATCTATTATTGATGCTGCTGCTGGTGGTTCTTTAATGGCTAAGACATTTGAAGAAGCTTATTCTTTAATTGAAGAAATGGCTAATAATAATTTTCAGTGGCCTTCTGAAAGGGTTAATCCTAAAAGAATGGCAAGTATTCAAGATAATGAAGCCTTTTCTATTTTAGCTTCACAAGTGGTTGCGATATCTAAGAAATTAGATAATTTTGTTATTAACATATCACATGTAAATAATGATAATTATGCAAATACTGATGATTCTCAAACAATGGAAACTTTGCAAGCTATTGCTAGTAAAACTAATAACCCTTATGCTAATTATTATAATCCTAGTTGGAAAAATCATCCTAATTTTAATTGGAATAATGGACATCAACAATAGAGTAATAATCAAGTTAATCCAAATTGGAACAATCAAGGAAATTCAAACTGTAGACCAACTTACCCTCCTGGTTTTAATAATCAGCAGAAAAAGTTATCTATAGAAGAATTGATCTTGCAACTAGGTAATCAGCTACAAAGTCAAAACACTAATATTCGTAATATTGAGAATCAGATGGGTCAAATTGCTAATTTTATTAATTACAGACCTCAAGGAACACTACCTAACAATGTCGGAATTAATTCTAAAGAAACTGGGAAAGAACATGAACAAGCAAAAGCTGTACAACTTAGAAGTGGAAAGGAATTAAAAGAGAAAATTCGAATGAAATTGAAAAGAGAGAGAGGTAGTAAGAAATCGAAAAACCTAAAGATACTCTTTCTCCAAGTAAAGATCAAACTGTAATTCCTATCAAGTGGAAGTTGAAAGACCACCACCACCTTTTCCTCAAAGATTAAAACAACAGAAGCTTGACCATTAATTTTCTATGTTCTTTGAGATTATTAAGAAACTTACGATTCTTTTTGTTGAAGCGTTGGAATAGATGCCAAGCTATGCAAAATTTATGAAGGATATTTTAAGCAAGAAAAGAAAATTTGAAGCTTATGAAACTATTGCATTAAGTGAAGAATGTAGTACAATAATTCAGAAGAAACTACCTCAGAAACTTAAAGATCCTCGAAGTTTCACTATACCATGTGCTATTGGAGAAAAATTTTGTGGAAAAGCCTTATGTGATTAAGGAGCAAGTATTAATCTCATGCCATTTTCAATCTTTCGAAGGTTAGATTTAGGAGAGATTTCTCCCACTACTGTAACCCTTCAGTTAGCTGATCGTTCTATCACTTCTCCTAAAGGAGTTATAGAGGATGTTCTTTTTAAGGTAGATAAATTTATCTTTCCTGTGGATTTCATTGTGCTAGATATGGAAGAAGATAAAGAGATACTTATTATTTTAGGGAGACATTTTCTAGCCACCTGACGTGCAAAAAGGAGAATTAATGATGAGAGTTAATGATCAAGAGATAACATTTAATGTTCTGAAATCAATGATGTATCCTGATAAAGAAAAATGCTATCGAATGGATATTTTTGTCTATATAATTGAAAAAAATTATCAAGAAAAATGTAAGGTCATTTCTGAAGATAAAAATGATGAATCTGTGTTATATAATGAGTCATTAACTGAAGAAATTGAAAAAGTAAATGAAAAAGAATTATCTGAAGAAACTCATTAAATTCATGAAAACTGAGAAATTTTAGACACAACTAAAATTTATATACTTTTACCCTCAATTGAAAAAGCCCCTGAACTGGAATTAAAAATGTTACCTGCACATTTAAAGTATGCATTTCTTGGAAATTCATTAACTTTACCTATAATTATATCTTCAGAATTGAGTAAAGATCAAGAAGAAAAATTAATAGGAGTTCTGAAGAATTACAAGAAAGCTTTTGGTTGGACTATTACAGATGTAAAAGAAATAAGCCCTTCAATCTGTATGCATAGGATTTTAATAGAAGAAAATTGTAAACCCACTATTGAACCTCAAAGAAGATTGAACCCAATTATGAAAGAGGTTGTAAAGAAAGAGATTTTGAAATGGTTAGATGCTGAAATTATTTATCCTAATTCGGATAGCTAAATGGGTGAGTCCTATTCATTGTGTTCTGAAGAAAGGAGGAGTAACTGTCATTGTTAATGAAAAAAATGAATTAATCCTAACAAGACAAGTTACTGGATAGCGAATTTGCATTGATTATCAAAAATTAAACAACGCCACTAGAAAGGATCATTTTCCTTTACCTTTCTTGGATCAGAAGTTAGATAAATTAGCTGGACACTCATATTTCTGTTTTCTGGATGAATATTCTGGTTATCATCAATTACATGTTGCTCCTGAGGACCAAGAGAAAACAACATTTATAAGTCCTAATGGAACATTTGCCTTTAGAAGAATGCCTTTCTGTTTATGCAATGTACCTGCAACTTTTCAAAGATGTATGATGTCAATATTCTGTGATTTAATTGATAAAGGAATTGAAGTATTTATGGACGATTTTTCAGTATTTAGAACTTCTTTTGAATCTTGCTTGGAAAATATAATGAAAGTTTTGAAGAGATGTGAAGAAACAAATTTAGTTCTAAACTGGAAAAAATGTCAATTTATGATCATAGAAGGAATTGTGAAATTTCACAAATAGGGATGGAAGTTGATTAGATAAAAGTAAAAATTATTGCTGAACTTCAACCACCTATTACTGTTACTGATGTGAGAAGTTTTCTGGGTCATGCTGGATTTTATAGGAGATATATAAAGGATTTTTCTAAAATTGCTAAACCTTTTTGCCATTTATTGGAAAAAGAAACTAAATTTGAATTCAATGAAGATTGTACGAATGCGTTCAATATTTTAAAAGAAAAATTAATCATCGCACTCGTTATTGTTGCACTCGATTGGAGTAAACCTTTTGAATTAATGTGTGATGCAAGTGATTATGTAATTAGAGCTGTATTGGGACAAAAATATGAGAAAATTTTCCAAGTTATATACTATGCTAGCAAAACTCTTAATGAAACTCAAATAAATAACACTACTACCAAAAAAGAGCTTTTAGCAATAGTATATGCCTTTGATAAATTTAGACCATATCTTCTTAGAACGAAATGTATCGTACATACTGATCATTCTGCTATTAAGTATTTAATGTCTAAAAAGGATGCTAAAACTAGATTGATCAGATGGGTTTTACTTTTACAAGAATTTGATTTCGAGATTGTGAACAGAAAAGGAACTGACAATCAAATTGTTGATCATTTATCGAGAATAAAAAATAATAGTGAGAAGATTTATGAAGAAAATATAAATGAGAAATTCCCTGATGAGCAATTATATGTCATTCAAGGATTGTAAATGCCTTGGTATGCAGATATAGTTAACTATTTGGTTAGCAATATTTTACTATATGAGTTGAATAGCAAATATATTAAGAAATTCAAGAATGATTGTAAATCATATATTTGGCAAGATCCTCATTTATTTAAAATAGGAAGAGATTCTGTAATTCGAAGATGTGTACCTTATGAAGAAACTTTTACAATTATTCAAAAATATCATGATTCTGAATTTAGAGGACACTTTGGAGTGGATAAAACTACATTTAAAATTTTAAATTCTAAATTTTATTGGCCTACTTTATTCAAAGATTTTGGACATTATGTGAAAACTTGTGATCGATGTCAAAGAATGGGGAATATATCCAGAAATGATAAAATGCCTCTAAACTTTATATTAGAAATTCAAATTTTTGATGTGTGAGGTTTAAACTTTATGAGACTTTTTGTACCATCATCTGGAAAGATTTATATTTTATTAGCAGTTGATTATGTTTCAAAGTGGATTGAAGCTGTAGCTTTACCTAACTGTGATTCCAAAAGTATTTTGAAATTTTTAAAGAAGATGATTTTTACAAGATTTGGAATCCCAGGGTAATTATCACAGATGGGGGAAGTCATTTCAGAAATATAAGAATTCAATCATTACTAGAAAAATTTGGAATTAAACTTAGAATTACAACTGCTTATCTCCCTCAAACAAATAGAATGGCTGAAGTATCAAACAGAGAAATTAAAAGAATATTAGAGAAGACTGTTAATCCTAAAAGAACCGACCAGGTTAATAGACTTCGATTCGCATTATGGGCTTATAGAACGACTTATAAGACACCTATCGGAATGTCACCTTATAGGTTAGTTTATGGTAAACAATGTCACTTACCTGTTGAACTGGAACATAAAGCTTACTGGGCGATAAAGGAGTTCAATTACAATTTGAATGCTGCAGGTGAGAAACGATTATTACAACTGAATGAAATGGAAGAGATAAGAAATGAGTCCTATGAGAATGCAAAGATTTATAAGGAAAGAATGAAGAAATTGCATGACAAAAAGATTTCAAGGAAAATGTTTGAGCCTCAACAAGAAGTGTTATTATTTAATGCTCGTTTAAAACTTTTTCCTGGAAAATTAAGATCTAAATGGATTGGACCACTTTTAATTGAGAATGTGTACCCTTATGGAGCTGTGGATATTAAAGATTCTAAAACTGGAAAAGTATTTAAAGTTAACGGATTAAGACTGAAGCCTTATATAGGAGAAATGAAACCAAATTACAAAGAGGCTTACGAACTGAGTCTACCCAATTAATTTAATTAATTAGGTCGGGCTGATGACGTTAAACCAAGCGCTTTGTGGGAGGCAACCCATTTATTATCAGTGTGATTGTTTGTGATTTGAATTTATCTTAATCATGTTTGTATGTGGATCACACCCATTTATTAGACCTATTTTTAAGACTAAAACTTTGTAAATTTGACGATAGGCGAATCAGAGTCGATCGAGGTTCCGGCGCCTAAGCGCCAGAATAACCTGCGCGTATCGATGATTCGGCGCCTAGGCGCCAGATTCCGGCGCCTAAGCGCCATGGTTATTGGTCATGTAAAAACTGAAATTCTTCAGTTTTTTACACGAAATCTCCCTATATATTGACCTATCTTTGTCCCCAATCACATAGAAACCTTAATTTCGACCAGAGTAATATATTTTAGAGGAGTTAAGAAGAGTTTGACAGCAATGGATAGAGTAAATCATGGAAATGAGGTAAGAGACAAATCTCCCAAAGATCCTCAACCTTATTTTTATGGTTTTATTGCTGTTAGTATGGAGAGATTGTTTAGTCATTTGGAAAAGATTGAAGTGGAACTTCAAAGCATTAGGAATCGTTTGCATGAAATGTATCATCAAATTGAACACATGGAATGGCAAACCAAACTTCAATTTGATGATATGGCGGCCTATCAAGACGCTTAAGTAGCAATGTACGTGAATAATAAGTGGATCGATGAAAATACGGCTTTGGAATTTTCAAGGGCGTTGGTTTTCTATCTCGGAGGTCCTAACAAACTTCATTGCGAAAGAGATGGAAATTGAAGATCAGTGGTGAATAGATCTCTTATGTGTTCTTGGTGTGATCGAGTCAAGATCTAGTGTGTCGATTATCTAATTTGTGTGTTTGCTTAATTGTTCAATGTGTGTTGTTGGATTTGGAATTTGCTTTGAATTTATGTCGTTTGTGTTTTTTATAGAATGATGAACCTTATTATAGTCTTGTTATGGAATTCATTGAGTTTGGAATGAAAATTATGAATTGGAATTGAAGAGTTTAGTTAAATTTCGTGTTTGAAATGTGGATCTTAGTTATCATTTTAAATTGATTGTGAAAATATTTGGAGGATATAAATTGGATTAATTCTCTTATAAGAGCAATTAGGAGTCGAATTTGACCAGTTTTTATGGAAAATATAAAATTTAATTCGAATTTTTGGAAAAGAGAGTCTGGCGCCTAGGCGCCGGAATTCGGCGCCTAGGCGCCGGTTCGGCCTGAACCCGAAACTTCATCTTCTTAAACACCCCCATGCCATTTTTGATGCCTAAGCTTCCCTTTCCTCTGGTTTTCGCGAAAAAGACCCTAGAGATCCCATTTAAGGCCTGATTTTCAAGTTTTTGAGCTTGGAATCACTCAATTTCTTCATCCTAAGGTCAGATCTACATTCTAAACCAATTATTTTCGATTTTCACCATGGATTTTGCTCTCATTAAAAAAAAAATTTTGAGAAAATTTTTTTGATTTTAGAGTTAAATCCATGGATTTTAAAGCTCTTTCAAGTTTGAAAAGCTTAAATTAGTTTATTTTCTTTGATCCTATGAATTTATTTTGCGTTTTTATTTCACGTTTTGATGGCACCCAAATCTAAGCGAGGAAAAGAACAAGAAAATTTTGATCGTAGCAAGTTTGTCACTGCTGCTGCACATTTCCGGTATAATGATTTTGCTATGACCCTGAAGTTTATCTTGAAACAAAGTTTTTACAATCCGGGAGGAAGAATTTAGGAAATGTTCATTGCACTCAACTGGCAACGATTTTGCTATTTAACTGCTGTTACTGTTATCCCTATGGTTAGGGAGTTTTATGCCAATTTCGTGGATGCTGAAGAGTACGAGATTTTCGTTAGTGGAGTTAGAGTAGGATTCACTCCCGAGCATATCAACATTTTCTACGGCCTGCCGCCGATCATTGAGTGTTATTACTCCGGATTATCTCCATCTGAGGGAGATTTAGATAAGATTATTGCTTACCTGACTGATGGTACTGGAGCTTGGAAGATCCGGAACAGATAAAGGGGAAAATTTTCATCTTCTAAGCTTAATGGTGTTTCAAAGGCATGGCTCTACTTTATTTCTACTCATCTCCTTCCATCCAATCATTTGAGCGAGGTTACCAAGGATAGAGCTATCCTCAACTATTGCATTCAGGAGAGGAAGCCGATTGATGTAGGAAGTATCATTTATGATTCTGTAGAGGCCACTACTCATTCTAGCACTTCTGTTGGACTTGGATTCCCATCTTTGATATATTCTCTATGTGAAAGTGTTGGAGTAGTTGCTGAGCTTTCTAAGGAAAAGCTCAAGTCTACAAAGTCCATAGGAAGAGAAAGCGCCAATATCTATGATCGACTTCGAGGTAAGAGTTCTACTGCACCTTCTAGTTCATTACCTGCTTTTGGTATAGCTTCTACTTCTAGACCTTCTACTTCTACTGCTGAGCCCCCATCTAGTTTCTGGGAGTCCATGCATGATCAGTTTATGGAGCGGTAGAATGAGTTATTTCTAACTCATTGTAGAGTAGATACGATTGATAAGAAGATCGATCATCTCTCTGAGTATACCCAAAGGAAGAGTGATTATGATGCTAAGTATTCTGAGTCTTTAGTTAGATTCCTGAAGGGTGAGCATGATGTTCGGTTTCCTACCTGTCCTAGATTTTCACCGTATGTTGATCCGAAGGATATGGAGTTTTCTTTTAGAGATGACGATGACGAGGCTACAGACAGTGATTAGTAGCCAGATTTACCTCTTGAGATATGTTATTCTGTTTTTAGTTTATTTCTTGTTTATTAGTACTGATTAGTGTGATTGTATTGTTGTTTGCTAGTGTCGATTTTTTTAAGTAACTTTGTGTGAACTTTTGATATTGAGATTTTTTTAGAGTATCTACTGTGTTATGTGTTTAAGACTGAAATATGGATGAATTTTTATTTTCTATGATAAATGTTTATTTCTATTTCAGCCTACTGTTTAGTATTCATGAATAGTTAGTAACTTTGCATGTTCTAAAAATAAAAATATAAAAAAATATTTTTAAAAATTAACTCCTGCTCTGCAAACTTTTCTATATATGCTTAATTATTTCTGTTATATTCATATTAAAGCATGTGTAGGATTAGAAATGAGTTTTTCCTTACTGCATTATCACTGTACCTAGAAAAATTCCTGTTTATTTCTTTCTCTCATGCTTTAGAAAATTTTATGATTCATTTATATACTAAAGCTGAAGTTTGGGGGAAGGGAAAACATTATTCAAATTTAAATATTATTTGTCTTTAATGAACTAATATTTACTTTAAAAAAATATATATTAACATAACATAAGGAATGAAAAATCTATTTAAGATTACTTGAATTTTTGGAATTTATAAATAATTTAGTAATCTTAACTAAAATTTCAATAATTTTGATTGATTTTAAGAATAAAATTATTTAACTTAAAGAATAATAAGATTAGGAATTTTTCTATTTATAGTAAGGAGAATTGTATTTTAGAAATACTAAGGAATCAAGATTATTACCTGAAAAAGAAAAGATTGAAATAATTTTTGAAAAATACTTACTAATAATGTCATATTTATTAAGTAAAAAAATGTATAAGTTTTTAAATATAAGTTAAGGATAGTGAAGTTCAAAATCATTAACAGGCTATCTAAAAATAGTAATCCTCACAAATAAAAAAAAGAGGAGGATTGAAAAATATCCTTAAAAAAAAGGAAAGGAAAAGAAAAAAGCAGAAAAAAAGAAATGTGAGGAGAAACTTGAGGAAATGTCTAATTAAAATTGGCTTCACTTGAATTATCTTATAGGAAGAAAACCAATTACATTTTTAACTTAATTTTTTTGTACAATTATTTTTACTAAAAAAATGTTTCATGAAAATCTTTTTCTTGTAAATATTATATGTGACCTTAATATGATAAACTACAATTATTCTTGAAATAAATGAAAAATTGGAAGTCTTATGATTTGGTAGTTAAATATTCTTTAAATTCTTAAAATTAACCTTAATTAGTGAAATTTAGTTGATTTGCTAAAGCTTTTATAAAACCAAAAATTAAATGAAATCTTAAATATTTAAACTTTATTCCAAATGTTATATATTTTATGTAATTAAAAGGGTTACTTGAGGACAAGTAACATTTAAGTTTGGGGAAATTTGATCCACTTTAAAAATACCCATTTTTATACCTTATTTATGATTCAATTCTTAAGGATATTATGCTTTAATGAAAGGTATTTTTATGTTTTTGGATGTAGGTGATAAAAAAAGAGTTCAAGAAGGAAAAAGGAGCAAAAAGGAGCAAAAATGGAGCTAAAATAGCAAAGTTGTCGAAATTGTAGGCCTGGCGCCTAGGCGCCAGAATCCGGCGTCTAAGCGCTAGTTCGATACAGACGCAGACAAGATTTTTGATGACTTTGGGCAGTTATTTTGACGGTGTTAAGAGGTTATTAGAGCTTCTAGAAGACTGGAAGTTACTCCTAATATATAGGACATGTGATATAATGCATCTGGATGCAGGGAAACAGTTTTAATCGCGAAGAGGTGCGACCCAAAGTGAAGAGGTACAAAGACCTAGTCACGGAGTCCGACGCCTAGGTGCGACAATTTACCTTCTAGAAGATACATTGTATTTGGATGAATTTTGAGGAGGTTCCTTAAGCAACCCCTGGTCAAATTCAGAGCTCTATAAATAGGAGCCCATTCTATAGAGAAAATTGCCCCTTTCACCCCTTCTAGCATCCTTTTGTCCCCAAGCACTATATAGCCATCCAATTCATTTTAGGGAGCCACCTTGTTTATTATTTAGTGAGTTTATTTTTAGTTAATTTTCAGTGTTAAGTGTGAGAATATTAGTGTTGTTGCTATTGAAGTCTTTCATCATTGCATTGAAGTCAGTAGGAGTCAACGGATCACTTGAAGGAACATTCCAGATAAGTACTTGTAACTTGGTTCAAAGTTTTATAAATATGTTTTGTTGTGTGAATTCAATGTGTTCTGAGTAGTTAGTTTTCTTTCTCCTTTCAACTATGAAAAGATAATAAGATAACTAAATTTTGTTGGAGGATTTAACTTAAAATATTTATAAAAATTATGATGAGATTAATACCTGATCTTAGTTTACTTTTTAAACTGGCCATTTAAATTGTTAAAACATGTTGAAGAATTTTGAGACCTATCGAGAGATGAGTTCTTAACTAGTAGATATCACATGAATCCTTGGGTAGTCGAAGGCTTTATGCGGGTTACTCAAGGTGAAGTGCAAATAAATAGGAAGATATGATTTATTGGGCACAAAATTAATTAGTTTTTAGAGTGACATACTAAATTCTAATAATTTAATTTATAGAAAGGAAACGGGTCACTGGTAGGGCCGACCATAGCCACCCTTGGACATCTGGTAGTGTGAGCTTAGATTAACCCATTATACTAATAAAACATCCTGAACCGATCTATAGATTAGTCAATATTTTTTATGCCTGGACCAAAGGGTAAAGAATAGGAATGCTTCTATTTGGCACAATACCATAATCTAAATTCTCCACAAATGATAATTATTATAAAAATCTTGGATTAGTTAAAAAGGAGAAAGTTGTTTTATTTATACCTGCATTAATATTTATTTTAATGTTGCTTACTTTCAATTAGTATAAATTTCATTAAATCTAAAATCTAAATTTTAAAAAGAAATAAAAATAATAATTGCTTTTAAATTGAAAAATCTAAAAATATTACTTAATATTCTAAAAATCTTCCCTGTGGGATCGATAACCAGGACTCCACTAGAGCCCTGTATTACTTGATACGATACGTATACTTGCGTTTGAAATTGTGACTTTTACAAATTATAAAATCTAAATATAAATTCATGAAATCTTTCATAAGTAAAATCACATTAATTTTTTGGTGCCTCTGTCAGTAATTAAATCTTCTAGCAGTGGTATCAAATTCTTGTATTTGAAAGTATATTTAAAGCCTCGTTAGGCTGAGTCACGCATCAGTGATGTTTGTATTTGTGTTGTATGATGTCTCGAGTTTTATATGTTGTTGTATTTCTCTGTGAACTCTAAAATTGTGTAGACTGTTGTTGGCTTATTTCTGTTATGCACATTCAGATGTTTCTATGATGAATTGACGTTTTTTATTGTAGTTTGTGATATGTTTATGGTAGTAAATTTTTTAATGTGTATCTAGTGTTTGAGTTTTTAGTAGTGTACTATTTAATTCCAAAAACTGTTAGGAAATTTAAAGCATTAATAGAAACCACTATTTAAATTGCATGTTTAAACTTTTCAAAATCTGGTACCATATATTATCTAGTATTGTTGTAATTTTAGTTATGTTAAGTTGGTGTGTATTTGCTTGGAAAACGTCCACTACTGTAGAATTCCTTTGAAACCTTTATGAAAAAAATTAAAAATTAAATCTGATTTTTTTTTACTCTTGTTTTTAAATTGTTATACTTGCATGTTTAGGTTATGAAAATTCATGCTAGGATATTATTCTAGTATTTAATTCTTACACATGCATCATTTCTTATGCTAAAATGTTTTATCTTAACTAAAATTTTAAAGTTTGGGGAGAATTTTAAAAACAAATTTCCAAAAACTAAAATTTTATTTGTTCTCACGAATACTATAAATAAATTTTATTTTTGATTGAAAAAAATTACGTATATTATATTAGGGGAGCAAAATTTTGAATATATAAATGAGTAATAGAATTTAGTTAAAATTTATAGTAATGATTAAAAATTTAATGTTAAAATTTTCTTAGTAAAGAAATATTAAATATAGTTAAATTATCTTAGTAGGAAATGTTATATTTTTGGAAAGATAGAAGATTTAACTTTTATTTTTTAAAACTTAAATTTTTTTTAAAAAAAATAATTTTTAACATTATTATTATGAATTTTAAGTGAAAGATATATATCATATCTTTATTTTAAATGGAAGGGTGGAATTCAAAATCATTAAAGGCCTATCGAGATATAATAATCCTTGCTTTATAAAAAAAAGAGATAAAGTAAAAGAAAAGGGAGGAGAAGCTTAAAGATTTAAGAGTCTACTAAAAAATTGGTTCCATATCTAAAGTTTAAAATGTAAGTTTTGAGAAAATCTAAAGTTTAAGATTATAATATAGTGAGTAAAATTATTTTTAAATAAAAATTTTTAACTGAGGAAAATTAAATGTTTAAATCCTATATTTTGAAAAATCTACAAGTATTTCTGAATTAGATAGGAATTTATATTTTTAATAATTGTTTACTTAAGAAATTTTTAAACTTTAAGTTGGTCTCTTTTACTAAAATTTTTTCTAAATTGGACTATTTAATTTCTAGAACAAAATTTAAAAACCTTCCTAAAGAAACTCATCTACATAATTTACATGCTTGATTTTTATATGATTATAGTGTCACTTGAGGACAAGTAACATTTTAAGTTTGGGGGATTTTGATACACCTAAAATATATAGTGTTTTAAAGCACATTTTTATACATATTTTTTATGATATTGCACTTTAATGGAAGGTATTTTTATATTTTTCTTGTAGGTATAATGAAAATGAGTGATTGTGATGAAAGGAGAAAAAATGATCAAATTTGGAGCAAAAATTGGAAGGTGTGTAAATTTGGCCTCTGACGCCTATGCGATGGATGGCTGGATCATAGACACCACAGTTAAAGTGACAAATTTTAATTAATTTTAGCACAAGTTTGAAGGGATTTTTGAAGCATCCTTTGGTTTAAACTTCATTAACTTCCCATTAACGCCAAAATTCATTTAAATTTTGAATGGATGGATGCATCTCTTGGTGGATTCATTGAATTTGGACATAATTTGAAGAGACACCAAGGCGCCTTTTGGAGAATTATTAAAAATGAAGACTTGAACATCAGAAAGTGGTGCCACACCCAAGAGAAGAGTTTTGAAGAAAAATTTTTGTGGGAGAAGTTGGAGAAAAGCTTGAAGTTGTTTCCAGGGAAAGAAGAAGAAAGAGAGTCTTCTTCTAGCCAAATTTTCTTTACTCTTCTACTTTACTTTATCATAGTTTGTATTAGAATTTAGGAGAGACAATCCTTAGAGTTGGGCTCCAACCTCTAAGGAGTTATCTAGTGGAAAGCAGAAGATTCAGAGGAACTTTCAGAGCCTTGTGGAGAGGATTTTCAGATAAGTATTTATCTTTGTTTTTACATTTGGTTTTTAAGTAAGACTTGGTGTGTTTTCACTATGTTTTCTTCTTTTAAATGAAGTTGTGTTTGTGTTTTCTCTGTGAGTTCTGAGTAGTTTTATTTATCTTTTTCCTTTCAAATGAAGAAGTTATTAAATTATGGAAGGAAGTTGTGTGATGTATAGATGTCTAATGTTGTAAGAAGTTGTGATGATTCCACTACCTTGCAATTCATTTACTTATTAATTTGGCCAATTAAGATGTTAAAATTTGTTATGAGATCATGTAAGAACCAATACGGTATTATCTCAATCAACAATTGGAGTGAGTCACATGCATTTATATGGGTGAGAATTATAGTCCATATATTTAAGTGCAAATAAATAGGGAGATATACTTTATTGGGGAGTAAATTACAGGACTTTAGAGAGACAAGCTATGGCCTCTAATTTTGGTTTGAGGTGAAAATTTTTGTTATGAGATGTTAGCCCCTAGGTGGAGGGAAAAGAGAGAACTCTAGAGTGAGAGCTGGTATCTTCCCTGCCTAACCCATCCACAAAATTTCAAAGCTACAAATTAACCAATGTTCTTTATAGAACCAAGTAAGGGTAAAGAATATAATTGCTTATATTTGGCACAACAAATTTAGATACTTCCACAATGAAATTCCATGACTATTACTGATTCATGAAAGAGGAAAAAAATGTTTTATTCTCATTGCTTTCATATCATTTTTAGAGTCTTGTTAATTTTATTTTCTTGCTTTAATTTTTCTTAAAAGAAAATTTCAAAAATAATTTTCAAACTCTCTATTTTAAAACATACTTTACAAAATCAATTTGAAAAATAAATTTTTTTTTCTTATTTCTTTAAAGTTTTAGACATTTCCCTGTGGGTTCGATATCTTGGGGCTTAATAAGAAAGTCTAATATTACTTGATAAATGATACGTATACTTGCGTTGAATCCCATATTATAAATGATTAAAATATATATTTCTTATTTGCTTCAGAATCAAGTTTTTTGCGCTGTTGCAAAGAAAGAGATATTATCATTGAAAAGAAATATAAACTGAAAAATGTAAGCATAAATATTCAGGGATCAATGGAA
This sequence comes from Papilionanthe hookeriana x Papilionanthe teres, assembly GCA_022702705.1. Lineage (NCBI taxonomy): Eukaryota > Viridiplantae > Streptophyta > Magnoliopsida > Asparagales > Orchidaceae > Papilionanthe > Papilionanthe hookeriana x Papilionanthe teres. Next base: position 67,585,743 of record CM040438.1, on the reverse strand, counting down.
TTCTACCATTTATCCCTTCATATGTTTCAATCATTCAAACATGTTCATTAAGATCATTCATTACCTGCTTTCCTCTTTAATTCAGTCTAAATATTGATTAAGGCTAAAATCCTCAAAATTGTACTTTTGCCCTCAAAGGCCTTAACACTTCATAATTCCTTACATTTAATTCAAATGATTTTGAATCTTTTATGTTTCCCCACTCATGGGTCAATTAAAACATTAAAGGGTAAAATGTGATTTTTTCAAGTTTAATTTAATTTATATAATTATTTTAATGCAAAATTCAGATTTTCAAGGGAAATTCAATAACTCAATCAAACCAAAGTTTTTGTCCTTAAAAAATTACGAGAGGTTCACATAAACCAGAGGACCACTTGGACCAAATTTCATAATTTTTTGAATTATAATTTATATATTATAATTATTTCAATTTTTAGAGCTTTAATTAAATATAAAATATCATTTAATTGGAAAACTAAGTTTTATATGTTTCTTAAATCTCTCTGAGGTCAGGGAACCCATAGAAACAAATTTCATATTTTTTTTATTTTTCTTTGAATTATTAGAATTATTTTAGTGAAAAATTAGGTAATTTCCATTTTTAGTCTTAAAAATAATTTTAACCTTTTAAAATTTATTATCTTTATTTATAGAAATAGGAAAATTATTCCAATTGTTCTTAAATGATTAGGAGAAAATTTAGAACATTTCCATAAATTTTATTAATTTTAGGATTTTTGTGAATTTTTTAATTATTTGAAATATTTTAGAATTTAATTTTAGGCTTAAAAATGTAGATTTATTTTTAATCTTAATTTTTTTTTAGAAAATTCCCTTGGCCACCAGGAACTCCCAAAACCAATTTCAAAATTTTTTACTTATATTTAATTATTAAAAATCATTTTTGTGTCAAAATACTATTTACCTTAAAAATTCATTTGAGTGATCAAATCAACTCCAATTGACTTAAAAATTTTTATAAGAGTCCCTCTGACCCTAAATTACAGTGGAGAGTTATTTTAGGGTTATTCACATTTAGATTTAATTCAATTTATTTTTATTTAGTTTTAGGTCTTAATTACCATTAGGGTTATGTTTAATGAGTTAAACCAAGTTTCCATTTTTCCTAGGGTCTTATGGTCATAAGTAACCTACCAAAATTTACTTTGTATTTTTTTGATGATTATTGTAATTATTACAATTTTTATATGAAAACAGACATAATAAATTGAAAAATAGAGATCACTTTCGAGAGACCTCCTCTGACTTTGAAAAAAATCAGGGAAGATCCCCTAAGACAGAGGCAACAACATACCAAAATATCAAACTATGGTGAAATGTCTAAGTGCATGGAGAATCAAAACATTCAAAAGAGAATTTAATTTATTTAAGATCAAACATGCATAAAATAAATTTCAAATCATTTTCCCATTATTCTCCTCTGTTCACTAAGAACTAGGGTATTTATATTTTATTTTTTTGATTTTTCTACACCAAGTTATGGAATTTTGAAGTTCCAATGATTTAAAAAATTAAAAAATATCCCAATTTTCTCACTTAAACACGTGACACCAACTCAACCTCAGCAACTCCAAAGTACTGCGCGTCACTCCGCCAATTGATGTCGCCTTCTGACTCAGCTGCCACGCGGATGCGCTTTATGTTATGTTCTCCTGTCCGGTCCTCCATTTAATACATGCACAATCGAACGACTGTGGGTTATCGTCACTCAATCTTCTAAACTTAAGAACTCAAACCAGACTCAACTAAATCACATGGGGTTTGTTCCTAGAGCTTCATCTAAGCAAGACGAACCTATCTATAAGACTTAAACATATAAAATACAGTGGACATGTATGGAAGATGAAAATAGCTTGGGAGGAAGGTTAAGTTCATTACCTTTGTCTGAGAGGGGAGGTCTTAATCAGACGATTACAGCTTCGATTGGTGCCAGCGAAGCTCCAGATAAAGTTTTCTGCCACGGTGAAATGTCTAGACCTGAACTCGACCAAGGCCGATTACAAGTGTTGATCAAACTTTGGTGCAGAGGCTCTATGTGATGAGGCTTTAATGGGGGAACTTTTTGTTTCAGTGTTGTGAAGGTGTGGGCAAGGTTAGTTAAACTTTGGTGCAATGTGGAGCTGTAATGGAATGTGTCATAATTTTGGCTGGAATTTCATTGGGGAAATTGGCTTTGGACAGTGGGATTCAATGGCTGAGTATGTGATCCATAAAAAAATACCTATTTTTTATGTCTTAATTCTTATCAATTTCTAAGGATATTATGCTTTAATGAAAGGTATTTTTGTGCTTTTGGATGTTGGTAATGTAAAAAGGTTTAAAAAAGGAAAAAGGAGCAAAAAGGAGCAAAATGGAGCAAAAATGGAGCAAAATACAAAAAATTATAAAAAATATGGCCTGGCGCCTAGGCGCCAGAAATTGGCGCCTAAGCGCCAGACTCGATACAAGAACTGTCAAGTTTTTGACAACATATGAACGGTTATTTTGACGGAGTGAGCGGTTATTGGACATTCTAGAAGACTGGCAGTTGTTCCTTGATAATAGGACATGTGATACATTGCATTTGCACGCACCAAAATAGTTTTAATCGTGAAGAGGTGCGAGCCAAAGTGAAGAGGTACGAAGAAATGGACGCGGTGTACGGCGCTTAGGCGCCAGATTCCGGCGCCTAGGCGCCAGACAAACCTTCTAGAAGATTCATTGAATGTGGACATGTTTTGAAGAGGTGCCTCAAGGCAACCCTTGAAGCCCATAAATAGGAGTCCATTTCTTCAGAAAAATGTGCCCCCATTGTAACCCCTTTCTCTTATCCACTTTAGGATCTCTCATCCTTAGAGAGAGAAATAGAGATAGAAATTTAGGGCAACTTTTGTTTCAGTTTAGAGAGTTTATTTTCAAGTTGTTGCATCCGGAGTTCATTACATCGTGGAGTCGGTAGGAATCGAAGATCCGTAGAAGGAATATTTGAGATAAGTATTTTATTTTTGATTCAAAGTTTATTTATTATGTTTTGCTATTTATATTCAATGTGTTCTGAGTAGTTAGTTTACTTTCTTCCTTCAATTATGAAAAGATAAATGAGATAATATAAGATTCGATGGAGAATTAAAATTCAAAATATTTTCAAAACATTGTGATGATATTAATACCTGATCTTACTTTACTTTTTAAATTGGCCATTTAAATTGTTAAAACCTATTGAAGTGTTTTGAGACCTAGAAGGAGAAGAACTCTTAACTTATAAATGTCACATGAATCCTTGGGTAGTCGAAGGCCATGTGCGGGCTATTCAAGGTGAAGTGCAAATAAATAGGAAGATAAGATTTAAAGGGCGTAGAATTGATAAGTTCTTAGAGTGACAGACTAAACTCTTATAATTTGATTTATATATTAGGAAAGGGTCACTAGTAGGCAGACCATAGCCACCCTTGGACATCTAGTAGTGTGAGTCTAGATTAACCCATTCTACTAACAATACATCCGGACCTGATCTGTAAATTAGCCATTGTTCTTTGCGCACTGGATCGAAAGGGTAAAGAATAGGAATGCTTTATTTGGCACAATACCATAAATCAAATTCTCCAACGAATATTAAATTATCTTAAAAATCTTAGATTAATTGAAGGGAAGAAAGTTGTTTGATTTATATAGTTTTCACAAAATCATTTTCTTATTATTGTTTTCTTTATCTGCATCTAGTAAATTAAAAGTAATTTATAGTTAGATTAAAATACAAAAAAATTTTTGAAATAAAATATTTAAAAATTTATTACCATATTTTTTCCCCGTGGGATCGATATTGGGGTCTTTGTTTCAAAGCCCTATATTACTTGAAACGATACGTATACTTGCGTAGTACCCAAAAAGTATATAAAATATTTCCTTTTTAAATTATATTTTGCTATATAAACATATATTTAAAAAAGTATTAAACATTAATGGCCTAGCATTAAGTAGCAATCAAGTTTTATTTAATGTTATTGCCGTAATTAAAATTTGGCACACATCTATATAGCAAGTTATTCCAGGTCAAGTGTTTCGCACATTTGCCAGAAATTAAATTTTCTAGCAGTGGTAACAAATCCTTGTATTTGGAAATAAAAAAAATCGGGTCAAATTTTTGGCGCCGTTGCCGGGGAAGGAATAAAAATAGTTATAGATATTTTAAATATTATATTTCCAAAAAAATAAAAAAATATATAATAATATAAAAAAATATAAAAAAATTATATAAATATTTTATTCCTTATTTTATTTTTTTATGCGTAGTTTTGGTTCTGAAGGATTAATACCTTTAGATTCTGAACATGAAAGACCAATTAGAAAATTAAAAAGGGAAAACAAATTCGAAAACTTCAAGAAATGGCTACTTTACAAAATCCAATTGAACTTAATGATCAAAATGTTTATAAACCATTAAGGGATTATGCTAACCCTATAGTTGATGAACTTCATAGTAGTATTCAAATACCCACTGTAGATGCTAATTCTTTTGAACTTAAACCGTCTATTATTCAAATGGTGCAAAACAATCAATTTGGTAGAACACCAAATGAGGATCCAAATTTACGCATTGTTAGTTTTTTAGAACTTTGTGCTACCTTTAAATATAACAATGTTTCTGATGATGCTATTAGAATTAGACTCTTTCCTTTTTCTTTAAGAGATAAAGCAAAGATGTGGTTAAACTCATTAGCAATAGGTTCTATTAAAACGTGGGCTGAAATGGCACAAAAATTCCTTGCTAAATATTTTCCTCCTTCTAAAACTGCTAAATTAAGAAATGAATTACTTCGTTTAGTCAATTTGATGGGGAGACAATATATGAAACTTGGAAAAGATTTAAAGAACTATTAAGAAAATGTCCTCATCATGCTTTACCTGATTGGTTAATTATTCAAACATTTTATAATGGATTAATTGGATCTTTAAAATCAATTATTGATGCTGCTGCTGGAGGTTCTTTAATGTCTAAATCATTTGAAGAAGCTTAAACTTTAATTGAAGAAATGACTAATAACAATTTTCAATGGCCTTCCGAAAGGATTAATCCTAAAAAGATGGCAAGTATTCACGATAATGAAGCCTTTTCTATCTTAGCTTCACATGTAGCAGCAATGTATAAGAAATTAGATAATTTTGCAATTAATATTTCACATAATAACTCTTCTAATATTGAAGATTCTCAGACTATTGAAACTTTACAAGCTATTGCAAGTAAAAATAATCCTTATTCAAATTATTATAATCTTGGGTGGAACAATCATCCTAATTTTAACTGGAATAATTCACAACAACAATGGGGTAATAATCAATCTTATCCCACTGGAAATTGAAATAATCAAGTTAATCAAAATTATAAACCTCCTGGATTTAATAATCAACAGAAAAAGTTATCAATAGAAGAATTAGTTTTACAAACGAATAATCAATTACAAAATCAAAATACTGCTATTCGTAATATTGAAAATCAAATGGGGCAAATTGCTACTTTAATTAATAACAAACCTGTAGGAACACTTCCTAGTAATGTTGATATTAATCCAAAAGAAACTAGAAAAGAACATGAACATGTTAAGGCTGTGCAAGTTAGAAGTGGAAAGGAATTAAAAGAAAGAATGCAGAATGAAAATGAAAAAGAGATTGAGGTTGAAGAGATTGAAAAACCTAAAGAAACTCTCTCTCCTAGTCAAGATCAGACTGTTATATCTATTAATGTGGAAGTTGAAAAACTACCACCACCTTTTCCTCAAAGACTTAAACAGCAGAAACTTGATCATCGATTTTCTAAGTTCTTTGAAATTTTTAAGAAACTTACTATTAACATACCTTTTGCTGAAGCTTTGGAACAAATGCCAACTTATGCAAAGTTTATGAAGGATATTTTAAGCAAGAAACGAAAATTTCATGCTTTTGAAACTGTTGCATTAAGTGAAGAATGCAGTGCAATAATTCAAAAGAAATTACTTGAAAAGCTTAAGGATCCTGGAAGTTTCACTATACCCTGTGCTATTAGAGAAAAATTTTGTGGAAAAGCTTTATGTGATTTAGGAGCTAGTATTAATCTCATGCCATTTTCTATCTTTCGAAGATTGGATTTAGGAGATATCACTCCCACCACTGTAACCCTTCAGTTAGCTAATAGATCTTTCACTTATCCTAAAGGAGTTAGAAAAGATGTCCTTGTTAAAGTGGATAAATTTTTCTTCCCTGTAGATTTCATCGTACTTGATATGGAAGAAGATAAAGAGATACCTATTATTTTAGGGAGACCTTTTCTAGCTACTGGACGAGCTATGATTGATGTGCAAAAGGGAGAACTAACCATGAGAGTTAATGATCAAGAAATTAAATTCAATGTTCTTAAATCAATGAAGTACCCTGATAAAGAGAAATGCTTATCGAATGGATATAATTGATTATTTAATTGAAAAACATTATCAAGAAAAATGTAAAGTCATTTCTGAAGAAAAATTTAAATTTTTAACTGATGAAAATGAAGAAGTAGAAGAAGAAGAGACTCATTTTATTTAAGATAACTGGGAAACTTTAGACATAACTCAAAATGATATACTTTTACCATCAATTAAAAAAGCCCTTGAACTGGAATTAAAAATGTTACCTTCACATTAAAAATATGCTTTTCTTGGAAATTCGTTAACTTTACTTGTTATTATTTCTTCTGAACTGAGTAAAGATCAAGAAGAAAAACTACTAGGTGTGTTAAAGAATTATAAGAAAGCTTTTGGTTGGACCATTGATGAAGTATCAAACAGAGAAATTAAAAGAATTTTAGAGAAGACTGTTGATCCTAAAAGAACTGATTGGGTTGATAGACTTGATTCTGCATTATGGGCTTATAGAACAACTTATAAGACACCAATCGGAATGTCACCTTACCGGTTAATTTATGGTAAACATTGTCACTTACCTGTAGAACTTGAACATAAAACATATTGGGCGATAAAGGAGTTTAATTTTAATTTGAATAAAGCAGGAGAAAAACAATTATTGCAATTGAATGAGATGGAAGAAATAAGAAATGAATCATATGAAAATGCAAGGATTTATAAAGAGAAAATGAAGATGTTGCATGATAAGAAAATTTCAGGAAAAATTTTTGAGTCTGGACAAGAAGTATTACTGTTTAACTCTCGTTTAAAACTTTTTCCTGGAAGATTAAGATCTAATTGGATTGGACCCTATATAGTTGAGAAAGTATACCATTATGGAGCTGTGGATATTAAAGATCCCAAAATAGGAAAATTTTTTAAAGTAAATGGATTAAGATTGAAGCCTTATTTGGGAGATATTAAAAATATTTATGAAGAGGCTTATGAATTGAGTCAACCTGATTAAATATTTACTTAAGTCGGGCTGACGACGTTAAACCAAGCGCTTTGTGGGAGGCAACCCATAATTATCTTTTGTTATGAGTATTTTTATGTTTTAATGTAAAGTTATGCCTTGATCTTGACTAATTTTATATTACTTTAAAATTTTTTGATGCTCATAAGTCTTTGTTGACTTAGGCTGAAGATTATTTTGAAGTATGTAAGATTTAGAAATTGGATCACTCTATTCTAAATATGAGTAAAAAGGAGAGTAAGTTAACCTTCATTATGATTGGTTACAATGTGAGTTGTTGAGTCAAGATTACTCTTACCAGTATAATTTACCTATCATGGAGAATGAAATTTTGAAATTTGACGATTAGGCGAAACGGAGTTGAACATAGTTCCGGTGCCTAGGCGCCAAGATTCGGCGCCTAAGCGCCAGAGTCAAACTATGTATCAATAGGTCCGGCGCCTAGGCGCCAGATTCGGCACATAAGCGCCACGGTTACTGGGTCGTGCAAAAATAAAAAATTTTCAGTTTTTCACACGACTTTCACCTTTAAATCAACCCATCTTCTTCCCTAACCATCAAGCAATCAAAGTTACGTCCATTACACTTCATTCTTGAGAGATTTGAGAAATTTTTGAAGAAATGGAAAGATGAAATCATGGAGAAGAAGCTAGGGACAAGGTCTCAAAGGATCCTCAACCCTACTTCAATGGTTTCATCGCGGTAAGTTTAGAGAAAATTTCTAGTTGTTTGGATAAGTTTGAAGCGGACTTTAAAAGTATTGGAGATCGCCTTCATGAGATGTTTCATCAGATTGAACATCTAGAATGGCAGATGAAACTTCAATTTGATCATTTTGCGGCTTATCAAGATGCTCAAGTTGAAATGTATGCTAAGAATAAGTGGATTGACGAAAAGACGGCTACGGATTTCCCGAGAGCGTTAGTGTTCTTTCCAAGTGGAATACACAATTTCCCTTGTGAAGATTAGAATATTTAGGTAATGAGATAGTTATTATCTGGTTTGTTGAGTCGTTGTATCGATTTAGTGAATCGATTGTGTTTGTTTGTGTATTTGCTTTCATGTTCAATGTGTGTTGTTTTTGCTTAGGAACTATTGTGTTTGAGTGTGTATTAGGAATTTGAATCAAGTATAATACTTATCTGGAATGTATTGAGCCAATATTGAATATTATAAATGGAATTTAGTGAGTTTGATTAATGCCGAAGAAATATTTGATTCTGCTTGATATTGTAGGGATAAATATGTTTGATATACTTTATTTCTTGAAGATTAAGCAATCCCCGTATATTTGTATACTTGAAGACGATTTTGGAAGGAATATTTGCACATCATATAATTCCTTTGTGCTTACATGCTGATTTTTTTTAATGTCTTAATTTTTGTGTCATCTTATTCGCACACTTAAAATTATGTTGGCAAACTCTGTGATATGCGATGAAGAGTTTAGATGCCATGAATATGAAGTTTAGGGGGTATATGTGTAAATACCTGACGAATTGGATGGCTTGTATGTAGAAATTGGAGTTTGGATGTTAGGTATGTAGACACATAAGAGTTAAATAGAGTGAGACTCGAACATGATCATGAACAATAAAACCTTTCACTTTGAACCTTTATAATTTCAGCCATACATTTCACATATTCTAACTGAATTGATTAATTCTCATACGAATTTCTCTGTGCGCCTTTTGCGAGGTGAACTCGATCGCGGTCAAGACATTGGAGGATCGTAAAGCTACGTCGTGGCGGACAAAACAGACAACATCATACTTCATTTGGGTGAGATCCTTCTAATTTTTATTTCATGTGAGTAAGGTGACATAGAAAATTTCAAGTTCATTTGAGCTTAATTTGATGAGTTATGAGATGAACAAATTTAAGAGGGCATTAAGGTAATTAAAAGGCTTTAACCTTAATTAATGTTTAAGCTCAACCAAAGGGAGGGATAAAATATTTGATCTTAAATTCTTATTAGATGATTGAAACTAAGGTAGTTAAGGGGTAGAAACTCATTAATCACCTTGAACATTTAAAAAAAAGAAACATTAATTAATTAAATTACCTAAACTTTGGAAGATTAGTTAAGGCTTGAATTATTAAGATTAGGGATGTAATATAGGAGAGTTTTAATTCTTTAAATTGAATCCCTAATCAATAATTTGATCAAATATTATTTAAATAACAATTAATGGGACTCTAAAAATGATTATTGAAACTAACGAAAGGAAGATAATCTAAAAATTCAATAATTAAACTAAGGCTTAAAACATTAAAACCAATTTGAAGTAAGAAAATCAAATTAAAGGAAACTTAAAATATCAAAACTAATCTGAAATTGTTTAAAACTTAAATTAAAATAAATTCGAAACATTAATGTTAACTCGGAACAATTCATAATTGAAATATTTAAAATTAATTTAAAATGTCAAGACCATCTGAAATAATAAAACTTAATTGAATTATACAACTTGAATACTATTCCAACTTAAAATGATTTAAAACACTTAAAAAAGATCGATTATAACTTCATAATTAAATTAAATCACTTTAAACCATTAACTCAAAACTTCGATTAACAATGGTTAAAATCTTTAATGAACCAATTTGCCCCTAAAGACTTTCATTATCATAACTCTTAAATGAAGCATTAAATGAAATGTCACCTTACTCACAAGGATGATCAAACATCCAAACTCACTGAGCAAGAGTCAAATAAAACCAGAACATTAAAGTAACTTGGATGAGTGATTCATCACCACAATGAAACTAACTGAACTTAAAATGATCCCTACAATGTTTAAGAAGATGTTCAGAATTCAGTTCCGAGCACTTCTCTAACTTGATGGGATGTTTTAAAAAGAATAGTGAGATTTCATTGTTCTTTGATGAAGAAAATCATCCTTAACAAAACACAAGAACCTAGACGTCATAGGAAATGACTAGCAATAGGATTAGGATCTTGGTAGACAACTAGAACCTTTCCTTAGTCTTACCTAGGTATTTGCTCTGACATGTGTTTCAAGTGCATGTAAAAAATGATGGGAATGCTTACCAGGTATGCGTTTAAGTTTATTGCAATTTATATTTAGCAATTTATTAAATGTCTTACTTTTCTGTACTTACAAATGCATGAAAATGATCGAACCCAGCATGTTTAAACAACTCAAAATTTAATCACCAACAAAGCAGAACTACAACTACAACTAAATTAAAACGTCTCGTGGAATGATCGGGAATACCTCGGATGATGTAACCCACGTGTTGCTAACGGGATTTCCCACGGTCTAAATGAAAGTGTGGAACTCATTCAGTTGAGTTTAGCAAATTCATCTGAACTAAGTGAATTCGATGAAAATAACGGTGCCAGTATGACAGAACCGTGGGATCTTAATCGGTTCTGTTTAATTAACTTTAAGATTTGTTTTAATTAAAACACTAAAAACACTTTGATTTTAAGATTTTCTTTAAACCAAAATACTTTTCTCATCTCCTGATTTATGACTTCTAAAACTAAACTTCTGCAACGACAAGGAGCTTAGAGCATAGTGGGCAGCACGACCATCGTCGTCAGCAAAACTTGGATATACTGTAATAGAGTATTTCTTAGAATTAAATAACTAAACCATATGACTTCGAGGTAGTTTGCCTAGTGCAACATAAATCCTCAACCTTTTGTTCGGCATTTGCATTGCAAATTAAGCCCTAACCGGTCTTCCGAGGTAGTCGTCCGATACGACATAAACCCTCACATCTTCGAGGCTATTTGTGTGATCACATCATACGAATATAAGTCCTAATTAATTAAAAATTGGCAAGATCAAAACATTAAATAAACATTATGGCCTTCCTAAATTCAAGCCAAACAATAGGATAGTCGGGAAATTACCGAAGTTCGCTTCGAATCTGTGATTTCTCCTACATTTCTTCCTTTGAATTCCCGAAATAAAATGTTCCAAATTTGATCCATTCCCTATTGAAATTCCAAAATTCAATCCCTTGAAAACTTAAACTTTGAAATTCTTGAGAGCAAAACTACTGATTATTATCGAGAGTTTTCTTAGGTGATTCCCGTCACTTAAGATGTAATTAACTATAGAGGCTTGCCCTTATAGGGAATTTTAAGAACCCGAGTAATATAAACCCTGTTTAATGCTTTCATATTAAGCGGGGAACTTGTCGGCAAATAAAATGGTTTCGCGAGACCAAACGGATGACACACACCTTCTAGTTTATTTAATCGAGCCCCACCATCAAACGATTGTGCCTATTCTTCGGAATAGACACGCGGTTTGTGGTGCGGTGCTCGTTTATATAAACTATTTGAGATGTGAGATCAGTTTAATTTCATATCTTAAATTTTTTAAAATTATTTTCAAAATCAAAATACTACTTTCCAAATTATATATATATGTAAATTAAATTTAAAATTCGCCGACAATTTCTGTAGGCGACCCCTTTTTAAAAAGATTAAACGACACAACCTAAAAATATGCCGACAAGGAGAAGTGCTCATACCTTAAGGAGTTGAAATATAAAAAATTTCATTAAAAAAAACTCTAAAATGATCAAAATAAGTGATGCCCTAGAGTGTTTATTCACGAATTTGGGAGGTTGAAGTTGATTGTGTGGAGAAAATTTCAATTTTCGGGTTTATAACGCCTGTAAACTGGTTTTGCAAATTGGCGCCTATGCGCGACATTACGACACTTAGCCGCGAGTTCTGGGGCTTAACTACTGAGGGTTTGACGCTTAGCAGCCGAAGCTTAGATTTTGGCAATTATGTTAATCACACTAAAACGCTTAGTTAATCACCCTTAAACAACTTAAATAAATATTTCTACCCCATACAAACTTCTAATACTCCAAAATCTCACTTTAATATCAATTGGTTCAAAAAAAATTTCACACAAACGTAACTTTCATTAAAAACAAAACACATAATACAAACTAAAAATTTCAATCCAAAATCCTTGGATGAAATATTCCAAAACACATGTTCATAACACAGATATTTAAACACAAATCTGCATCATTAAGATCTAACAAACTTCTGATACAAACATTAGAATAATTACAAACACTAAACATTAAACATAAATAACTAAATCAAAGGACCACACTTAAATTTAATTCCATTCTCCAGTAGGCGGAATATATCTAGAACCACCATTAGTTTCATTTGAACCTTCTGGAATGTAAATTTGATAAAACGGGCAATGGTTGAAAACTCTCACCGAATCTTCTTCTTGTATGACTGAATTGCATTTTGACTTGCCATCCCATGTGCGCTAAATGTGCGTTAGTTTCATTTACCTTTTGTTCGATTGAAGCCACGTCAACCTCGATCTTTGCAATCATTTCTGCAATTCCTTGGATACTAACAACTAGAAATCCGTTGACTAAATCTTGCACACTCTCACAAATGAACTTCTTATTGTTGGCTTCCTTTTTCTTCTTAACTTTGCACTCCTAAGAAGACATTTTTACTCTCAAAATACTCTTCCTGAAGACTCAGAAATGAAAATAGGAACTAGGGTAAGTGTCTCTTAATTCTGGGCCTTTTTATAGACTTGGGAAGTCTAAAAAACTAACCCAAGATGTGTTTTAACTAATAAATAACTTTTGAACCCACTTACTCGTGATTTAGGCTTCTAGAACCACATTTTTCACGTTTTTGTAACTCCAACGCCTAAGTGCCAACTTACGGTGCATAGCCACAAGTGCTCATTTTAGCGCAGGTCTGCTAAACTTTCAGCTCTTCATTCTAACTCCTCTAAGTCATCAAATAAGGTCAAATAAACACCACTATAACATAATAATTTCAAAATACTACCATATTTTTTATATTAATCCAAACAAAAGCACACAAACAAACTTAAAGCAATACACACTAATAACTATGGGTTGCCTCCCTTAAAGCGCTTGGATTAACGTCTTCAGCCTGACATACTCAACACTTATTCTGAGTGACCCAACATCAGACTATCATCAAGTATAGATTGATCGACTGAAAAATAGGGTTTTAATCTATGACCATTGACTTTGAATATTTTTTCAGTCTTATGATCTTTAATATCCATAGCTCCATTGGGATAATCTTTCATCACAATAAATGGGCCCATCCACCTGGACTAATGTTTTCCAGAGAATATTTCAATCTAGCAATATATAACAAATCTTTTTGTCCTGGTTCAAGATTTTTAGCAAGAATCTTCCATCATGCCACAACTTCATTTTTTCTTTATAAATCTTAGCATTTTCATAAGATTCATTCCTTATTTCTTCAAGCTCATTTAATTGTAACATCTCTTTTCACCATCATCTTTCAAATTATAATTGAACTCTTTAATAGTTCAATATGCTTTATGCTCAAGTTCAACTGGTAAATTATAAGCTTTTCTAAAAATTAGCCTATATGGGGACATTCCTATAGGAGTTATGTATGCAGTCCTATAGCCCCAGAAAGCGTAATCCAATTTGATTGACCAATCCATTCTATTTTGATTAACAGTCTTTCTCAATATTCTTTTAATTTCATGATTGGATAATTCAACCAAATTGTCTACGGATGATAAGCAGTAGCAATGCGATGGTTAATATGATATTTCTTTACTAGCTTTTCCATAATCGCATTTCTAAAATGACTTCCCCCATCAGTTATGATCACTTTTAGTATTCTAAGTCTACAAAATATATTATTTTATAAAAACTGTGCAACACTTTGAGCACACATTGAGGTAAAGTAACAGCTTCTATCCATTTGGATACATAGTCTACTACTATCAGAATGTATATATTTCTAAAAGATGGTATAAATAGTCCCATGAAATCTAATCCCCAGATGTTAAATATTTCATCTTCCAACATATAATGGAGGGGCATCTAATTTCTTCTAGAAATATTGCCTACACGTTGACATCGATCACGATTTTTAATATAAGCGTTAACATCCCCATATTGGAAGATTTTATATGCAGTTTTATCAAAACGAAAATGTCCCTCATAATTAGAATTATGGCATTCTAGAATAATTTCCTAAGTTTCTTCTAAAGGCACACATCTTCATATAATCACATCGTTTCATTGTTTATATAAAAATGGGTCATCCCAAAAATAAGTCTTGGCTTCAGATAAAATTTTTTTCCTTTCTTGGTATATCAAATTGTAATGTATAATATCACTGACAATAAAGTTTACAATGTTGGCATACCACGAAACATACTACTCATTGATATTGAGCAATTTTTCATTAGGAAAATGTTCATTGACTTCATTTTCATAGCAGAAAGATTTTTCATAATCAAGCTTGGATAGATGATCAGCAATTTGATTATCAGCACCATTCCTATCTACTATTTCAAAATCAAATCCTTACAAAAGAAGAATCCATCTTCTAAGTATCGGTTTTGCATCCTTCCTTTTCATTAAATATATAATAGCAGAATGGTCAGTATGCACCACACATTTTGTTCCAATTAAATATGATATAAATTTATTAAAGGTAAATACTACAGCTAATAACTCTTTCTCAGCTGTGGTATAATTAATTTGAGCTTCATTAACAGCTCTACTAGCATAGTAGATCACTTTGAAAATTTTATCATATCTTTGATTTAAAATAGCTTCTATAGCATAATCACTGGCATCACACGTTAATTCAAAAGGTTTTCCCAGATTGGTGAAACTATAACAGGTGCAGTGTGATAAGGCTAAAAAATGCTTGAATTTACAAATACATTTTATACTTAATTTTAATGATATTGAACTTTAAATGAAGTAATTTTATTTTTTTTGGTGTTAGGTACAAGAAATAAATTTTTGGAGATAAAGTAGCAAAAACGGTGCAATTTGGAGCAAAAACGAGAAAAGAAGCAAATTTTGGCCTGACACATTTTGATAAATCTTTCTATGCTTAATCTCTTTTAAACTTTTGAATATTTTTGAATGATATTACACTTTAAAGAAATGTTTTTATGTTTATTTCTTATGGCTATCTGTTAGGAACGCAACGCAACTGAAATGGGGTGAAACAGAGCTCAAACTGAGTCAAACGAAATAAAACGGTGGAGCTGTGTAGAATAGGCTGCCGGCCACGCCCAATAGGGTGCTGACAGTGCCAGAAACCCGAGAGCAACAAAATTAGGCGTCAGCGGTGCCAAAAGTGGTTTTTGGCTATATACATTAATTCTAGATGCTTTTTGGAGGGTTTCTTGAAGCACCTCTTGGGAAATTCGTTCCTATAGTATATTAGAAGGATTTTATGTCAGAAAAAGTGATAGGAATGTTTGGAAAAACATGGAGAATATTTAGATATCTTAGAATAGGAGTTAAAATGTAGAATTTTACCTTTTTGGAGATATTGGTGAGGGGATTTTGAGAGAATCTGTAAGGGTTTGTGCTAGCATTGCATGGATCAGCGGGAGACTTTGTGGAAGAGATTTTCATCTTTCTTTCAATAATAAAAAGCTAAGTATTTTATTTTTCATTATCTTATGATTTTGTAAACACTTATTTTGTGGATTTTTCTTTGAAATGAAGTTTTCCATTGTGTTTTCTTCGTGCTTTGCAATTTCTTTCTCTTACTCTTTCTTCCTATTTGAAAATAGTGGCATGAGAAGATTATGTCGTTATTTTTCTTTTACTTTTCTTTTGCATTGAGTAGGATTCATGTTCAGGATATTGGGATGCATGCTAAAAGAAGTTTTATTATAAATTTGACGGTTTTTACTTGCGCTTGATTTACATTACAAAAAGAGCTCATTGTAGTGTTAAAATTTGTTGTAATTGCATTAAGATTCGAGAGGGCAGTGTAATTCTCAAGAAAGTGGAACCACATTTAAATTCCATGGATGGTGAAGTTCATGGTGGTTGAGTGCAAATAAGTAGGGAAACATACTTTGATGGGCACAAAATTAGAAATTTTAGGGTGACAGACTAAAATCCTCAATTCGATCCTAGTGTTTGGAAACTAAAGCGAGAGTTAGCCTTCAGGTGAAGGGAAATGGGAGTTCCTGAGTGAGAGCCAGTATCCTCCCAACCTAACGATGGATTTAGGGACTAAACCTAGGATTAGCCAATATTCTTTATGCACTCAGAAAAGGGTAAAGAATAGGATTTCTTCTATTTGGCACATACAATATTTAATGCATCTCATTCCTTTACATTATCCAATTCAGTACATAAGAATAGTAGATTTTATTATCTCAAAATACTCCAAACCATTTTATCTAGAAAGGGTTAACTTTAGAAGTAATATTTGCATTTAAGAATAGTTATTATCCATACATATAATCATCTGCATTTAGGAGTAGTTTTTAGATAAAACACCACTTATATCGACCTTCCAAACTAAAGTCTGATAGTAGTAAACTGGAATTTGACTAAGGACACTTACCTTGCTTCCTTGTGGGATCGATAAATGGGACTCCACTGGAGTCCTGTATTACTTGAACGATACGTGGTGGGTATAACCTCTAGTGTGTGCACATATTTATAAACATAAAAACACGCAGAGAAATAGCACACGCCGGAGATGCATCAAGTATTTGGTGCCATTGCCGGGGAAGCTTCGGTAAGAATTTTAGGAGAATTTTAGTTGAAGTAATTAGGCTTAAAATTGGAAAATTTAGTGTAGTAAATTTTTTTTTGTGTGAAAAGTGTTTTTTTGTATGTAAAAGTGTTGTTTAAAAACTGTTTGTGTGAAAAATAAAGTGTTTTTGAAAATGTATTGTTGTGTTGAATATATTTTTTGTTTTATTTGTTTTATTGTTAATGTATTGTTTATTGTGTTAAGTATGCAAAATAAAGGATCAGTAGGACTTGTGCCTTATGTTCCCGAGTTAGAAAAATGGAAAAAAAAATCAAAATATAGAAAGGACTTGAAAAACTAGAAATGGAAATGAAAAACATTCAAAATCATAAATTGGAAAATCATCATAAATCATTGAGGGATTATGTAAATCCTACGACAGATGATATTCACTCAAGAATACAAAACCCTGTCGTAGAAGCTGACTCGTTTGAACCAAATCCAGTGATTATCCAACTGGTGCAGAACAATCAGTTTAGGGGAACTCCTTCGAAAGATTCCTATTTACACTTATCTAGTTTTCTAGAACTTTGTGCTACATTTTGTTATACGACATGCCAGAAGATGCTGTTAGACTAAGGCTTTTTCTTTTCTCACTAAAGGATAAGGTAAAATGTGGTTAAACACATTAGCACCTGGCTCTATTAAAAATTGGGAGGAGTTAACTCAGAAATTCCTAGTAAAGTATTTTCCACCTACAAGGACTACAAAACTTAGAAACGATAATATATCATTTTGTCAATATGAAGGAGAATAAATAAACGAAGCCTGAAAAAGATTTAAGGTACTCCTAAGAAAGTGTCCACATCATGCTCTGTCAGATTGGTTAATCATTCAAACTTTTTATAACGGGTTAGTAGGATCCTTTAGTTCCATTATTGATGTTGCTACTGGTGGTTAACTAATGTCAAAATCATTTGATGAAGCGTATGCATTCATTGAAGAAATGAATACAAATGAATTTCAATGGCTCTTTGCAAGGATAAATCCTAAAAATGTAGTTAGTGTTAATGATACAGATGTGATTGCAATTTTTACATCTCAGGTTGCTGCAATACCAAGGAAGCTGGACCAATTTGGAATGAACCAGCCTCAATTTACTCCTGTAAGTGAGGAAAGTTTATTAGGGCATATGATTGATTCCAACTTATTATATGAGGCTTTAAATACCCTAAACAACCAATATTCAAACTTTTACAACCCAGGTTGGAAGAACCATCCTAATTTTAACTGGAATAATACTACTGAGGGTGGAAACCAACAATAGGAAAATAATTATACAAATCCTTATGGAAGTTGGAATAATCAGAGGAACACAAACTATAGACCTTCATATCAACTGGACTCTAATAATGATCAACAATTTGAGGATAAGAAGTTGTCTATAGACAAAGTGGTATTGCAAATGGGAAGCCAGTTGCAAAGTCAAAATGTTGCGATTAGAAACATAGAGAATCAATTGTTACAAATTTCTAATTCACTTAACAATAAACCACGTGGAACACTTCCTAGAAACATTAAGATCAAACCTAAAAAGAACAATAATGAACACATAGAAGCTGCTTAATTAAGAAGTGGAAGAGAGATAGAGGATGTGGTTAGAAAAGGGAAAGAAGTTGCGAGAGAAACAAAGGAAACAAAAAGAACCGAAGAACATGTTCTATGGATCTAGAAGATATAATATCTCCAACTAAAATCAATTTGGAAAGGTCACCACCTCCATTTCCTCAAAGACTTAGACATCATGAATTGAATAAACAATTTTCAAAGTTCCTGGAAGTACTTAAGAAGTTAATGATAAATATTCCTTTCGCAGAAGCTATAGAACACATGCCAAATTATGCAAAGTTTATGAAGGAGATATTAAGCAAGAAAAAAAAATTTAGGGATTACGAGACAATTGCACTAAGTGAGGAGTGTAGCGCTATACTTAAGAAAAAGTTTCCTCAGAAACTTAAAGATCCTTGTTGCTTTACAATTCCTTATGCAATTGGAGAAAGATTATGTGGAAAAGCTTTATGTGATTTAGGAGCGAGTATTAATGTGATACCTCTATCTATAGTTAGAAAGTTAGGTTTAGACGATATTTCTCCCACTACTGTAACCCTTCAGTTAGCTGATTGATCTATCATTTATTTAAATGGGGGTTATAGAAGACGTGCTTGTTAAAGTGGATAAATTTAGCTTTCCTATGGAATTTATTGTATTAAATATGGAGGAAGATAAAGAAATTCAAATTATTTTGGGGAGACCTTTCCTTGTTACTCAACAAGCTATGATAGATGTGCAAAAAAGAGACTTGATTATGAATATTATTGATCAGGAAGTCACTTTTGATGTGTTAAAGACTATGAAATATCTAGTTGAGTGAAAAGATGATTGTTTTTGTATGGATGAAATTGATTATCTAAGTAAAGACCATTTCCAAAAAAAGTTTTGAAAGTAAGCTAACATATGAGATCGAAATGGACTTTCATGATGAGTTGCAAATGTTGTTTAAAAAGGCTGTATGTATGTTCAGGAGAGTTGTGAAATGATGGACGCTACCAAAAATAGTGAACTTTTAATTCCATCTGTTGAAAAATCTCATGAACTTAAGATTGATGTACCCCATACAATTTTAAAGCCTATCTATTTAGGGAATTCATCTACACCATCAGTCTTTATATCTTCGAATTCGACTCAATCACAAGAAAAAACTGAATTGAATGATGAACAAGATATTGTTATTGAACTAAGACTTGGAAGAGAATTTGAGGATATATTTCAAAAGAACTTTGAATTAAGAAAAGATGATAAGGATATTGAAAGTCCAATGGAAGAAATTACTATGGAATTAGAAAAACCTATTTCCTCAACTATGATAGATATAGAAAGACCACCTCTATCCTCTACTCAGTACCAGGTTGAAGAATTGAAAGATAACTTGAAACAGAAGAGTAACAGGAAGATTTTGATTTAGAATCTGAATTATGTACAGAGAATCCGATCTAAAATTTGAGAGATCTTGAAGTATCATATAAAGATCCATTTCTTATAAATTTCAAGGATGATATTAGTATACAGATTGAGAAAATCAATAGAAGAATATTGGATCTAGAAAGAAATATGTGGAATAATGATATGAATCAATCTGAAAAGGAAAAGCTAAAAATAAATTACAATTTGAGGATTTTGTAGGAATCTCTGGATCTGAAAAGGATTGGGTGATTGACCGAGGATTACTTAAATGGAATTTTGATCCAGGAGGAATCATTTTTTGAGCTGGTGACGTTAAATCAAGTGCTTTGTGGGAGGCAACCCATAGTTATAAGTGTGCTTTGATTTAGTATACTAGAGAGTCATGTTTGTTAGTGTTGTATTGTGTTTGCTTTAGTGTGGATTTATTAGTTTGATTGTTTATTGGTAGATGTTTAGATTGTTAGTGGTTTAATTTGATCATTGTGTGTCATGAGGGAGGTGATTTCTTAACTTCTTATTATAACTAAACTTTTATGTTCTCTTGTAGTAGTTGGATTGACGAGTCTACTATGAATCGGGTCTCACACAGACTTGAGTTTTACAAAAGACATCATAAATTTAAACAGTGACAGATCCATCTCAATTTTTGATTCATTTCTCTAACTTTATTTTCATTTAGTAGGATTCACGAACCTATTTGATGAGTAATTTGTGGATGATCTTACACTAGGATTTATAATTGTTAGAGGTGCTTACTTAAAGGGATTAGATGATTACCTGAGATTGGTGCCTAAGAGCCAATATATCAGGGATAATATTATGTTTGGGACTATAATCTATAAAATCATTTAAAATGTACATAATTTACAAGTGTAGCGATTCCGTTAGAAATTGGATGTAAGATAGTGAGATGTGATGAGTTAAAGGAAGAATTGACCTCATTTATCATATTTGTTTTGTTTGTGTGTTACAACTTTATATAAGACTTGAAGAACATTTTTATATTCCTATGCTGATACCTGCTATGCTAGTTAAACTTTTATTTAGTCAATTTCATTCTAGCATGCCTAGTTTAGATTTACTTTCAGTTGCATATTTTTTTGTCCTGATTAATACTTATAAATATTTTTGATAGAGATTTGTGGTAGATAGAATTTCTGAACTATTTTTTTGCTGCTTTTATTATCTGTACTAAATGTTGTATATGTTGAAAATTAAGTTTGTAGGTAGGAAGAAAAATATATTTTAAAGTGAGTATACTTCATTTTAGTGTAATATTATTGCAAGTATGTTTTACTCGTGAGTCATTTTATCCTGATTATGCATGTATATAAATTTGATAGGATGTTGTACTAGTAAGTAGAATCAATATTTTCTTTTTCTTCCTGCTATTTTTTATGGAATTAATTGCAACATATTTAAATATTCAAGTTTAGGGGGAAGAAAAATTTTTAATTCTAAACTTTATCTGTCTTCAGTAACCCATATTAAATTTAATATCACTTTTAAAATGACTTGTTGAAATCCTATGTGAAGAAGCTGTTCTAGAGTTAAGATACTTTATAGTAAACATTAGGAAAATAATTTTGCTATTTATGGTAGAAAAGAGTTGAACATTTAAAAAGCTAAGATTCTTAGATTTATACTTATTTAGAATTGAGCCTTTATTGAAACCTTTTTCAAACTAATACTTACACTTTTAAAAAAGTGAGGGAAAGTATGAGTTTTGGACTTTAGAAAGGGGATAGTGATATTTAAAATTATTAAAGGCCTATCCATATATAGTAATCCTCAAATAAAAATAAAAGAAAAAAAAGGATTAAAAATGATTCCGAAGAAAGAAAAAAAAAGGAAAAAAAAAAGAAAAATAAAAGTAAAAAAGAAAATATGTGAGAAGCTTGAGGAGAAGCGTAATTAAAAATTGGTTTCACTTGAATCATTTTAATTGAAAATACTAAAAAATAATCCTAAGTTTATTCTTATTTCAAAAGGTATTGGTCAAATTGGTATAGATAAGGTGCTTCAATTTTTTTTAATACTTTCTTTGAATCTTTAGTTTGAAAAGTTTCAATAAATTTTGAAGTAAATAGAAAATCAGAATTCCTAAGTTGAATATGAGATATTCTTACTCTCCAATCAAAGGTTGATTTGCTAGAATTTCTCCTAAGTTACACTATAACATTTCTGAGACAACTTTATAAGAAACTCTATTGAAACCTACAACCACTAGTCAACATATATTGTTTTTAAAGTTATAGTGTTACTTGAGGACAAGTAACAGTTAAGTTTGGGGGAGTTGATAAAACTAAAAAATGCTTAATTTTACGTATTCATTTTATGCTTATTTTAATGATATTACACTTTAAAAGAATGTATTTTGTATGTTTTTTGTGTTAGGTACAAGAAATGAATTTTTGGAGAAAAGGAAGAAAAAACGGTGCAATTTAGAGCAAAAATGAGAAAAAAAGCAAATTTTGGCATGACACATTTGAATAAGTCCTTCTATGCTTAATGTGTTTTACACTTCTTGCATATTTTTGAGTGAGATTACACTTTAGAGAAAGGATGTTTTTATACTTGTTTTGTAGGGCTATCTGTTAGTAACACAACACAACTGAAATGAGGCGAAACGGAGCTAAAACGGAGCCAAACGAAGCAAAACGGTGGAGCTACACAGAGTGGGGCGCCGGCCGCGTCGGATAGGGCGTCCGTGGCGCCAAAAACCAGAGATCAACAAAAATATGGCGTCTCTGGTGCCCAAAATGGTACTGGCGGTGCCGGGAGCAGTTATTAGCAATATACATTGAATCTAGACACTGTTTGCAGGGCTTCTTGAAGCACCTCTTGGGAAATTCGTCCCTATACTATATTAGAATGATTTTATGTCAGAAAAAGTTATAGGAATGTTAGGAAAAATGTGGAGAATGTTTAGAGATCTTAGAATAGAAGTAGAAATTTAGATTTTTATCTTTTTGGAGAGATTGGTGAGAGGATTTTGAGAGAATCTGTAAGAGTTTGTACTAGCATTGCATGGATCAGTGGGAGACTTTATTGGAGAGATCTTCATCTTTCTTTCAAAGGGAAAAAGCTAAGTATTGTGTTCTTCATTATCTTATGATTTTGTAAAAACTTATGTTGTGGATTTACTTTGAAATGAAGTTTTTCTTTATGATTTCTTCGTGCTTTGCGATTTCTTTCTCTTACTCTTTCTTCCTATTTGGAAATAGTGGCATAAGAATTTTACGTCATTATTTTTTTTCTTTTGCAATGAGTAGTATTCATGTTTAGGATATTGGGATGCACGCTAAAAAAAGTTTTATTATAAATGTGATTTACTTGCGCTTCATTTATATTACAAAAAGAGCTCATTGTAGTGTTAAAGTTCGTTGTAATTACATTAAGACCCGAGATGGCAGTGTAATTCTCAACAAAGTGGAACCACATTCAAATTACATAAATGATGAAGTTCATGGGGGTTGAGTGCAAATAAATAGGGAAATATACATTGATGGACGTAGAATTGGAGATTTTAGGTTGACAGACTAAAATCCTCAATTCGGTCCTAGTGTTTGGAAACTAAAGCGAGAGTTAGCCTTCAGGCAAAGGGAAGTGGGAGCTCTAGAGTGAGAGCCAGTATCCTCCTATCCTAAACATGAATTTAGGGACTAAGCTTAAGATTAGCCAATGTTCTTTATGCACTCAAAAGAGGGTAAAGAATAGGATTGCTCTTATTTGACACATAAAATATTTAAGGCATCTCATTCCTTTGCTTTATCCAATTCACCAAATAAAAATAATAGAATTTATTATCTCAAAATTCTCCAAACCAATTTATCTAGAAAGGGTTATCTTTAGAAGTAATATTTGCATTTATGAATAGTTATTATCCTTACAATAATCATCTGCATTTAGGAGTAGTTTCTAGATAAAACACCACTTGAATCAACCTTTCAAACTAAAGTCTGATAGTAGTAGACTAGAATTTGACTAAGGGTCTCTTACCTTGCTTCCCTGTGGGATCGATAAATGGGACTCCACTAGAGCCCTGTATTACTTAAACGATATGTATACTTGCGTATAACCTCTAGTGTGTGCACATACTTATAACATAAAAACACGCAGAAAAATAGCACACGCCGAAGATGCATCACACTGATTTTTTTTAACGATTCAAAAGCTCTTAGGTATTCTTCATTAAAATCAAAGATCACATCTTTTTCCAGTAAACAACATAAAGGTTTTCTAATTTTTGAAAAGTCTTTAATATAACGCCTGTAGAATTTAACATGTCCCAAAAAACTTCTAATTTCCCTTACATTTCTTGGGCAAGGTAAACTAGAGATAACTTGAATTTTTGTAGGATCTACCTCCATACCATTTTCTGATATACAATGTCCCTATACAATTCCTCCTGCTACCATAAATTGACATTTTTCTCAATTAAGGACTAAATTAGTTTCTTTAAAGCACTTAAGAACTCTTGATAGATGTTCTAAACATGATTCGAATGAAATTTCAAACACTGAAAAATCATCCATAAAAACTTCAATTCCTTTTTCAATTAAATCAAAGAAAATTGCCATCATACATCTCTGAAATGTAGCAGGGGCATTAAATAAACCAAAGGGCATTGTTTTAAAAGCAAATTTACCATAAAAACTAGTAAAAATTGGTTTCTCTTGATCCTCAGAAGCAATTTATATTTGGTGGTAACCAGTATATCCATTCATAAAACAAAAGAATTTATGCCCAGCTAGTCTATCTAGCATCTGATCTAGAAAGGGTAGTGGAAAATTGTCTTTCCTTGCGTTAAGGTTTAGTTTTCTATAATCAATGCATATTCACCACTCTGTAACTTGTCTTGTTGGTCTTATTTCATTTTTTTATTAACAATCATAATAACTCCTCCTTTCTTAGGAACACAGTGAATATGACTAATCCATGCACTATCGGAAATATGGTAGATAATTCCAGCATCCAACCACTTCAAAATTTCTTGCTTAACAACATCTTTCATGATGGGATTTAATCTCCTTAGAGGATCAGCCCGAGGTTTGCAATTCTCTTCCATTAGGACTATATGCATACAAATTGAAGGACTGGTTCCTTTAATATCAGCTATTGTCCATCCAAAGACTTTCTTATATTTCTTTAGAATTTGAAACAAACTCTCTTCTTCTTTTTCATTCAATTGAGAGGAAAATATAAATGAAAAAGTTAAGGAATCACCTAAAAAGACATTTTAAATGAGTAGGAAGCATCTTTAATTCAAGTTCAGGAAGTTTTTCTATTGATGGGCTAAAAGATTCATCTTTTTGTCATGTCCAACAATTCAAAATTTTTTATGAACATAATTTAAATCTTCCTTATGAAAATCTTCAGAACATTGTAATTCATCTTCTTGCTCGTGTTCCAATTTTTCACTTTCAGGTTTCTCTTCATAAGCTGATTTGAAATGACATTCACTTAAATATCTGATAACATCCATCCTATAACATTCATCATCTTTACCTTTTGTAGGATATTTCATTGATTTTAAGATATTGAATGTAACAATTTGATCATTGACTTGCCTAGTTAATTCCCTTTTTTGCACATCTATCATTACTCTGCTTGTAACTAGGAAAGGACTCCCTAAATTTATATGTACCTCTTTATCTTCCTCCATATCTAGCACATTGAAATCAATAGGAAAGATAAATTGATCCACCTTCACTAAAATATCTTCTATAACTTCTTTAGGATATGTGATCGAACGATTCGCTAATTGTAGAGTTACATTAGTCGAGGTTATTTCTTCTAATACCAATCTTTTGAATATTGATAATGACATAAGGTTAATGCTTACATCTAAGTCACATAAAGCTTTCCCCTGAAATCTATCTCCGATTGCACATAGAATCGTAAAACTTCTAAGATTTTTAAGCTTTTTAGGAAGTTTTTTTTTCTGAATTATAGCACTGGACGCCTCACTAAGTGCAACTGTTTCATTACCTTTAAACTTCCTTTTTCTGTTGAGAATATTTTTCCTAAATTTCACATAGCTTGACATTTGTTCTAAGGCTTCAGCAAATGGAATGTTAATTGAAAGCTTCTTAAATATTTCCAAGAACTTTAAAAATTGCTTATCCAACTTTTGTTGTTGAATTCTTGAGGAAATGGAGGTGGTGGCTTTTCTAAATCAATCTTAGATGGAGCAATAGGTCTATCCAAACCTTTCAAATCATCCTCTTTTGGTTCTTCAATCCCTTCTTTCTCTATATCAATCTCTTTTTGAACTCTACCTTCCAACTCTCTTCCACTTTTCAAGTGAATAGCTTTTACTTGCTCTTTATTCTTGTCTCTTAGATTACTTCTGTATTACTAGGAAGTGTTTCTTGGGATCTATTACTTAATGAATTTGCAAATTGTCCTTGATTCTCAATATTTTTTATTGTAGCTCTTTGACTTTGCAATTGATTTCCCATTTCTAACACCACTTCTTCTATAGATAACTTCTTCTTCTTAAATTTTGAAGTATTGTTAAGACATGGATGATATATTGGTCTATAATTATTATTGCATTGGTTGTTCTAGTTCCTCAATGGGTTTACTTGGTTGTTCCCCAGTTTTTTATTACTACCACCCGAATTATTATTATTCCAGTTAAATTTGGATGGTTTTTCTAACCTGGGTTATAATAATTTGAATATGGGTTATTAAGCTTGTTTATGGCATCTAAAGTTTCTAATGATGTTTGAGAATCAACCATTTGGCCTAATGAATTTTCTTCAGTCATAAAAATTGGCTGAGAATAATTCATTCCAAATTGTTCTATCTTCCTTGAAATTGCAGCAACTTGATTTGCTAACATGGCAAAAGCGTCATTTTCAAGAATTTTGGCTACCTTTTTAGGATTTAACCTCTCAGAAGGCTATTGAAAATTATTAGTAGTCATTTCTTCAATTAAAGCATAAGCGTCAATAAACTATTTAGACATCAATGAACCACCAACAGCGACACCCATAATAGATCTAAATGATCCAACTAATCCATTATAAAAAGTTTGTATTATTAGTCAATCTGGTATCGAATGATGCAGATACTTTATGAGGAGATTTTTAATTCGTTCCCATGCTTCATAAAGATATTCCCTTTCAAACTAACAAAAAGATGTAATATCATTTCTAAGCTTCGCAGTCTTGATGGTGGAAAATATTTAGCATGGAACTTTTGTGCTAAATAACCCATGTTCTGATAGATCTTGGTGCTAATAAATTTAACCATATCTAAGCCTTATCCCTCAGTGAGAAGGGAAAATGTCTTACTCTAATAGCATCGACTGAAACACCATCATATTTAAAAGTAACAAACAATTCTAAAAAAATTGGCAAGTTGTAAATTAGGATCTTCAATTGGTGCTCCCTTAAACTGATTATTAGATACCATTTGGATAATAGCTAGTTTAAGTTCAAATGAATTAGCTACTATATCAAGGTTTTGAATACTACCATGAAGTTCATCTACTGTAGGGTTAGCATAATCTCTTTAAGGTTTAAATTTTTCATGGATTTCAACAATTTGATTTTTCTAATAGTTCTTTCTAATTCAAAATTGTAAGGCACAAGTCCAACAGAACCTGAACTATGCATACACAATTATAAAAAAAAATAAAATACACACTAACAAAAGTAAGGAAAAGTAAAAATTAAAATTTTCTTAAATTTTCTTAAAATGATATTTTAATTAATTTCCCCAACAACGGAGCCAAATACTTGATCCCCGAATATCTATGCTTACGTTTTACACTTTAAATTTCTTCTCAATAATATCTCTTTCTTTACAACAACACCAAAAATTTGATTCCAAACCAAATAAGAAATCAACTTTAATTAATTTATAATATGGGATTCTGCGCAAGTATACATATCATTTATCAAGTAATATCGGACTTTCTGATTAAGCCCCGAGATATCGAACCCACAGGAAAATGTCTAAAAATTTAAAGAAAGTAGAAAAAAAAACTTTCTACTTTTCTAAATGATTTTGTAAGTTATGTTTTAAAGATAAAAAGTTTAAATTCTATTTGATAATTCTTAAGAAAAAGTAGGGAAATCAACTAAAATTATCAGGAGTATTAAAACGATATGAAAGCAAATGAGAGTAAAATATCTTTTTCCTCTTCAATGAATCAGTAATAATTATGGATTTTCATTGTGGAAGTAATAATCATGTCCAGATTCAATTCATCTACCAAAGGATGTCTCTCTTCATTTGAATTTGCTACCCAAAAGAAGTTAAGGAAGTTTAAACCAAAAGTTGCTTCAAACACCCTTTGGAAATGACACCAAATTTGATTTAATTCACCACTTTAACTGTGGCGCTGACCCAATGCTATATATATGCGTACTAAAAATTCAATCCCCGGCAACGGCGCAAAAAACTTAACCCGCAATCCACTGATGACAAATATAATAATTAATGCTTTCAAATATATGTAATAGATAATAATAGCAACTAGTGTATACAAATATAATTTTATTGAAAATATTTTACACACTAGGGGTACTATGCAAGTATACGTATCGTATCAAGTAATATAGAGCTTTGAAACAAAGACCCCAGTATCGATCCCACGAGGAGTGAGTTATGGATTTTTAAATATTTTAATTTTATTTTTATGTATTTCTTTTATAGTTTATAAATTTGATATTTTTAATTTACTAGATGCAATAATAAAGCAATAATAAAAGATGCAATAATAAAGCACTAATGAAATGATTGGTGTAAATAGCAATATGAACACAACTTTCTTCCTTTCAATTAATCCAAGATTTTCTAAGATAATGATAATATTCGTGGAGAATATAAATTTATGGTATTGTGCCAAATAGAAGCATTCATATTCTTTACCCTTTGATCCAGGTGTAACGAACATTGGCTAGCCTTATAGATCGAGTCCGGATGTATTGTTAGTAGAATGGGTTAATCTAGGCTCACACTACTTAGATGTCGAAAGGGTGGCTATGGTCGGCCCTACTAGTGACCCTTTCCTTCTCTATAAACCAAATCACAAGAATTTAGTTTGTAACTCTAAAAACTTATTAATTCTACGCCCATTATATAATATCTTCCTATTTATTTGCACTTCACCTTGAATAACCCGAACAAGGCCTTCGACTACCCAAGGATTCATGTGATATCTACTAGTTAAGAATTCATCTCCTTCTAGGTATCGAAACTCTTCAACAGATTTTAACAATACAAATGATCAATTTGTAATGTAAATGAAGATCTGGTATTAATATCATCACAATGTTTTAAAATATAAATAGTTTTTAATTCTCCATAGAATTTTATATTATCTTATTTATCTTTTCTTAATTGAAAGGAGAAAGTAAACTAACTACTCAGAACACATTAAATTTAAACAACAAAACATGATAATAAATCTTTGAATAAAATTACAAATACTTATCTCAAGTGTTTCTCCTACTGAACCTCTGAATTCTTCTGACTCTAAAGCAAATAAACTTCAAAAGCACCAACTCTTTAAACTCTCAACACACACTCTAAATAAACTCACTAATTAATAAAAGTGGCCCTAAAGTATTTCTCTAATTCTCCCTCTAGATGGGGCTCTAGATAGGGGGATGTATGGGGGCCTTTTTCTCTGAAGGAGTACCCTCCTATTTATAGGCTTCAAGGGTTGCCTTGAGGCACTTCTTCAAAATGTGTCCACATTCAATGAATCTTCTAGAAGGTGTGTCTGGCGCCTAGGCGCCGGACTCTGCGTCTAGTTCTTCACACCTCTTCACTTTGGATCGCACCTCTTCGCGATTAAAACCGTTTTCAAGCGTCCAAATACATTGTATCACATGTCCTATAAACCAGGAACAACTGTCAGTCTTCTAGAAGGTCCAATAACTGTTAACACCGTCAAAATAACCGTCCAAAAATTGTCAAAAATCTTGACAGATCCCGTAACGACCTAACGCTTAGGCGCCGGATTCTGGCGCCTAGGCGCCAGACCAATAATTTTGACAATTTTGCATTTTGGCTCATTTTTGCTCATTTTTGCTCCTTTTTCACTTTTTTTTCTTCTTGAACATTTTTCCATCACCTATATCCAAAAACACAAAAATACCTTTCATTAAAGCATAATATCCTTAAAAATTTAATAAAAATCAAGGCATAAAAATAGGTATTTTTTTCATGGATCAAAATCCCCC
Organism: Papilionanthe hookeriana x Papilionanthe teres; assembly: GCA_022702705.1. Taxonomy (NCBI): domain Eukaryota; kingdom Viridiplantae; phylum Streptophyta; class Magnoliopsida; order Asparagales; family Orchidaceae; genus Papilionanthe; species Papilionanthe hookeriana x Papilionanthe teres. Next base: position 67,555,587 of record CM040438.1, on the reverse strand, counting down.
AAATTTAAATGTTACTTGTCCTCAAGTAATCATTTTTACTATATAAAATGTATAACATTTGGAATGAAAGATAAATATTTAAGACTCCTTGTAATTTTTGATCTTATAAAGGCTTTAGTAAATCATTAACCAAATTTCACTAAGTTTAATTTTAAGAATTTAAAGAATATTCAACTACCAAATCATAAGACTTCAAAAATTTTTCATTCATTTCGAAAATAATAGAAGTTTATTATATTAAGATCACATAGATTATTTACAAGAAAAAGATTTTCATGAAAAGTCTTTCTTAAATAAAGATTCATGCATGAAAATTAAGTAAAAGTATGTAACTAGTTTTCTTCATATAAGATAATTCAAGCGAAGCCAATTTTTGATTAGGCATATCCTCAAGCTTCTTCTCTTTTTCTCTCTCTTTTTTTTTTCACAGTGAGGATTACTATATCTGGATAGCCTGTTAATGATTTTGAACTTCACTATCCTTAACTTATATTTTCAAACTTTTACATTTTCACTTAATTATTATAACATGAATAGAATTTCAAAAAGATTTTCAATCTTTTCTTTTTTAAGTTATAATTTTTGATTTCTTAATACTTCTAAAATTCAATTACTTCTGTTATGAATAAAAAAATTTCTTAATCTTATTCCTCTTTAAGTTAAATAATTCTATTCTTAAAATCAATCAAAGTTATTAAAATTTTTGTTAAGTCCACTAAATTATTTATAATTTCAAAAATTTAAGTGATCTTAAAGAGATTCTTCATTCCTTATGTTATGTTAAGATTTTTTTTTTTTTTAGAAAATATTAGTTTATTAAGGACAAATAAAATTTAAATTAGCATGTATTTTCTCTTCCCCCAAACTTAAGTTTTGGTATATCATGAAATAATAAAGTATGAGAGAAAGAAAAGTATAATTTGGAAAGGAATTTTATAAGCATGTAAAAAAAAATTCTAGAAAGAAATATAATTTACTTCTACACATGCTTTTTATGAATATTACAGAAATAATGGAGCATATAAAAGTAAGCAGGCTTAAAAATTTTATATAGCAGTAGTTGAATTAAATAACTATATTACTAACGAAATAAAATAACATTACTAACTATTCTAGAATACTAAGCGGTAAGGTCGAAACAAAAAATAAACACAAATTCATTCAAATTTCGATACTGCGACTAAATATCTAAAACAGTTTCAACATCAAATAATTCATACAAAGTCTCATAAACAAATCTAAACTAGTAAACAACAAACAACAATCAGTACTAGCAAATAAAAACTAAACTAACAACATACTCAACACATCTTAGAGGTAAATCAGGCCACTAATCACTTTCTGTAGCCTCATCATCGTCATCACCAAAAGAAAACTCCACATCCTTAGGATCAACATATGGTGAAAATCTAAGACATGTGGGAAACTGAATATCATGCTCACCCTTCAAGAATCTGACTAAAGACTCTGAATACTCAGCATCATATTCACTCTTCCTCTGGGTGTAATCAGATAGGTGATCAATCTTGTTATCCATAGTATCAACTCTGCAGTGAGTTAGAAATAACTCATTCAGCTGCTCTAGAAATTGATCATGCATCGATTCAAAAAAACTAAATGGTTGCTCAGCAGTAGAAGTAGAAGGTTTGGAAGTGGAAGCTCTACCTGGAGTAGGTGCAGAAGTAGAAGGGGCTGTAGATCTCTTCCCACGAAGAAGATCATAGATACTAACACTCTCCGCCCGATTGGCTTGGTAGACTTCGGCTTCTCCTCGAAATATCAGCAGTGACTCCATTGTTCACACATAAAGAATAAATCGGAGATGGGAATCCTAGTCCTACGTAAGTGCTGGATCTAGCAGTAGACTCCACAGAATCATAAATAATACTGCCGACATCTATCGGCTTCCTCTCCTGAATGCAGTAGTTTAAGATAGCTCGATCTCTAGTCACTTCTCTCAGGTGGTTGGAAGTATAAGTCTTACAGAAATATAGTAATGCCATGCCTTTGAAATACCATTTAACTTGGAAGATTTGAAATTTACCCGTTTATCGTTCCAGATCTTTCAAGCTCCAGTGCCGTCAGTCAAATAAGCAATAATCATCTCAAGATCTCCCTCAAATGGAGATAATCCAAAATAGTGTCACTCGATGGTAGGTGGCAGTCCATAAAAAACATTGATCCTTTCTGGAGTAAATCCTACTCCAACACCTCTGACGAAGACTTCGTAGTCTTCCGCATCCAAAAAGTTAGCATAAAATTCGCGCACGACTGGAATAACAACAACAGCTGTGAAATAACAAAATTGTTGCCAGTTGTGCGCAATGATCGTGTTATCGATCATTTCACCGGGATTGTAAAAGCTTCGCTCTGAGATAAATTTTCTAGACGTCGCAAATTCGTGATATCAAAAATGCGCTACAGCAGTCACGAATTTGCTACAGTCAAAATTTTCTCGTGTCTTTCCTCACTTAGATTTCGGTGCCATCTAAACATGAAAGAAAACACAAATAAATTAAGGATTCAAAGATTTAAACTCTTTTTAAGCTTAAACTTAAAATGAGTTTATAACTTCATGGAGAAACACTAAATATCAAAATTTTTCTTAAAATTTTGGATTTTAGTCAAAAATAGGAAAAATTATGGTGAAAATCAAAAATAAAAGGATTAGAGTGTAGATCTGACCTTAAGATGAAGAAATCAAGTGATTTCGGGCTCAAAATTTTGATGTTTTGACCTCAAAATGGATTTAGGAGGTGGGTTTTCACGAAAAAGAGGAAGAAGATGAAGATTAGGCGTCAAAAATGGCTAATGGGGGTTTTAAATGGTGTTTTTCGGGTAAGCAGGCCGAACCGGCGCCTTGGCGCTGAATTCTGGCGCCTAGGCGCCAGACTCGCCTTTCCAAAAAAAATCTCTTAAAAATTTTATTTTCCACCAAAATTTATAAATTAAACTTCTAATTACTCATATAAGAGTATTGCTTCAGTTTCCATCTTCCAAAATATTTTCCAAAAATTTTAAAAATTAAAAATTAAATCCACCAATTAAACACAAGTTTAAATCAAACTCTTCTAATTCCATTCATGATTTTCAATTTCGGGCTCAATACAATTTAGATAAGTATCATAACATGCTTCAAGTTATAACATTAATCAAACAACACAAAGTTGAAAGCAAATACAACACACATTGAACATGAAAGCAAACACACAAACAAACACAATCGATTCACTAAATCGATACAACGACACAATAGATAAATCACAATCTCACCACATCACTATGTAATTCCCATTATCTTGGCAAGGAAAACTATTCAGTCCACTTGGAAAGAATACTAATGCCCTTGGAAAATCCGTAGTCGTTTTCTCGTCGATCCAATTGTTCTTCGCATACATCTCCACTTGAGCATCTTGATAAGCCGCTAGATGATCAAATTGAAGTTTCTCCTGCCATTCCAGATGTTCAATTTAATGATACATCTCATGGAGGCGATCTCCAACGCTTTTAAACTCTTCTTCAAACTTATCTAGACGACTAGAAATTTTCTCCAAACTTACAGCAATGAAACCATTGAAGTAGGGTTGAGGATCCTTTGAAACCTTGTCTCTAGCCTCTTCTTCAAGATTTCTCCTCTCCATTTCTTCACAAATCCTTTCTAATCTCTCAAGAATGGAGTGTATGGGTCGAAATAATGATTGCATAAGGATTGGAGACGAAGATAGGGTCATTTATAAGAGAAAATTGTGTGAAAAACTGAAGATTTTCGATTTTGACACGATCCAGTAACTGTGGCACTTAGGCACCAAATCTGGCGCCTAGGCGCCGGACCCATCGACACATAGTTTTACTCTGGTGCTTAGGCGTCAAATCTGGTGCCTAAGCGTCGGAACCATGTTCGACTCCGTTTCGCCTAACGTCAAATTTCAAAGTTTCATTCTCCAAAATAGGTAGTTTTGAATGGCAAGCTCAATATAGACTCAGTAACACAAATTATAAGCAATCCTAATGAAGGTTAACTTGATCTCCTTTTTACTCATATATGAAATAGAGTGATCCAATGTCTAAGCTTTATATAATTCGAGATAATTTTCAGCTTAAGTCAATAAAGACTTGTTAGCATTCAAATTTTCTAAAATAATATAAAATTAAACAAGACCGAGGCATAACCTTACATTTCAAATGTAAAAACACACAAAACAACAAATAACTATGGGTTGCCTCCCACAAAGCGCTTGGTTTAATGTCGTCAGCCCGACCTAATTAAGTCTTTTAATCAGGTAGACTCAACTCATAAGCCTCTTTATAAATCTTTTTAAAATCTCCCAAATAAGGATTCAGTCTTAATCCATTAACTTTAAAAATTTTTCCCGTTTTGGGATCTTTAACATCCACAGCTCCATAACGGTATACTTTTTCAATTATATATGGTCCTATCCATTTTGATCTTAATTTTCAGGAAAAAGTCTTAAACGAGTATTAAATAATAATACTTCTTGTCCAGGCTCAAATATTTTTCCTGAAATCTTTTTATCATGTATTATTTTCATTTTCTCTTTATAAATCCTTGCATTTTCGTATGATTCATTTCTTATTTCATCCATCTCATTCAATTGCAATAATCGTTTTTCTCCTGTTGTATTCAAATCAAAATTAAACTCTTTTATCGCCCAATAAGCTTTATGTTCAAGTTCAATAGGTAAGTGACAATGTTTACCATAAACTAACCGGTAAGGTGACATTCCGATTGGTGTCTTATAAGCTGTTCTATAAGCTCATAATGCAGAATCAAGTCTATCAACCCAATCAGTTCTTTTAGGATTAATAATCTTCTCTAAAATTCTTTTAATTTCTCTGTTTGATAATTCAACCATTCCACTTGTGTGTGGGTGATATGCAGTTGCAATTCTGTGTTTGATTCCAAATTTTTCCAATAATGATTGAATTCTTATATTTCTAAAATGACTTCCACCATCTGTGATAATTACCTTAGGCATTCCAAATCTTGAAAAAATCATCTTCTTTAAAAATTTTGAAACACTTTTGGAATCATAGCTAGGTAAAGCTACAGCTTTAATCCACTTTGAAATGTAATCAACCGCTAATAAAATATAAATCTTTCTAGATGATGGTACAAATGGTCCCATAAAGTCTAAACCCCATATATCAAAAATTTCAACTTTCAATATATAGTTTTAAGGCATTTCATCTTTCTTGGATATATTTCCCATCCTTTGACATCAATCACATGTTTTCACATAATGTCTCACATCTTTAAATAAGGTAGGCCAATAAAATCCTGAATTTAAAATTTTAAATGCAGTTTTATCTACTCCAAAGTGTCCTCCAAATTCGGAATCATGACATTTTTGAATAATAGCGTAAGTTTCTTCATAAGGTATGCATCTACGAATTACAGAATCTCTTCCTAATTTAAATAAATGAGGATCTTCCAAATATAAGATTTAGCATCATTTTTAAATTTCTTAATAAATTTGTTATCCAATCAATAAGGTAAAATATTGCTAACTAAATAGTTAACTATATCTGCATACCAAGGTGTTTGGTATCCTTGAATAACATACAAATGTTCATCAGGAAATTTCTCATTTATATTTTCTTCAGTAATAACATCATTCTTAATTCTAGATAAATGATCAGCAATTTGTTTGTCCGTTCCTTTTCTATCCACTATTTGAAAATCAAATTTTTGTAGAAGTAAAACCCATCTTATCAGTCTAGGTTTAGCATCTTTTTTCTTCATTAAATATTTAATAGCGGAATGATCAGTATGAACTATGCATTTGGTACCAAGAAGATAAGGTCTAAATTTATCAAAGGCATATACTATAGCTAAAAGCTCTTTCTCGGTAGTAGTGTAATTTCTTTGAGTTTCGGTAAGAGTTTTACTAGCATAATATATAACTTTGAAAATTTTCTCATATTTTTATCTCGATACGGCTCCAATTGCAAAATCACTTGCATCGCACATTAATTCAAAAGGTTTATTCCAATTAGGTGCAATAATTATAGGTGCAGTTATTAATTTGTCTTTTAAAATATTAAAAGCATTAACACAGTCTTCATTAAATTCAAATTTAGCTTTTTTTTCCAATAAATGACAAAGAGATTTAGCAATTTTAGAAAAATCCTTTATATATCTTCTATAAAATCCAGCATGACCTAGAAAACTTCTCACATCAGTAACATTAGTAGGGGTTCCAGTTCAGCAATAATTTTACTTTTGCTTGATCAACTTCCATCCCTTTTTGTGAAACTTTATGACCAAGTACAATGCCTTCTGTGACCATAAATTAACATTTTTCCCAGTTAAGAACTAAATTTGTTTCTTCACATCTTTTCAGAACTTTGGAAATATTTTCCAAACAAGACTCAGAAGAAGTTCCAAAAACTGAAAATTCGTCTATGAATACTTCAATTCCTTTGTCAATCAAATCACAAAATATTGACATCATACATCTTTGAAAAGTTACAGGTGCATTACATAAACCAAAAGACATTCTTCTAAAGGCAAATGTTCCATAAGGACTTGTAAATGTTGTTTTCTCTTGGTCCTCGGGAGCGATAAGTAATTGATGATAACCGAGCATATCCATCCGGAAAACGAAATATGAGTGTCCGGCTAATTTGTCAAGCATTTGATCCAAGAAAGGTAAAGGAAAATGATCCTTTCTAGTGGCGTCATTTAACTTCCGATAATCGATGCAAATTCTCCATCCAGTAACTTGTCTTGTAGGAATTAGTTCATTTTTATCATTGACAGTGACAGTTACTCCTCCTTTCTTCGGAACACAATGAATAGGACTTACCCATTAGCTATCCGAAATAGGATAAATATTTCCAGCATCTAACCATTTTAAAATTTATTTTTTAACAACCTCTTTCATGATAACTTAAAATTTTCTTCCATTAAAATTCTATGCATACAAATGGAAGGGCTTATTCCTCTTATATCAGCAATAGTCCAACCAAAAGCTTTTTTATAATTCTTTAACACTCCTATTAATTTTTCTTCTTGATCTAAACTTAGCTCAGAAGAAATAATAATAGGTAAAGTTAATGAATTTCCAAGAAATGCATACTTTAAATGTGAAGGTAACATTTTTAATTCCAGTTCAAGGGCTTTTTTAATTGAGGGTAAAAGTATATCATTTTGAGTTATGTCTAAAGTTTCCCAGTTATCTTTAATATAACGAGTTTCTTTAAGTAATTCATCTTCTTTTAGTTCTTCATTTTCATCAGTTAAAAATTTAATTTCTTCTTCAGGAATGATTTTACATTTTTCTCGATAGTGTTTTTCAATTATAAAATAAAAAATATCCATTCGATAACATTTTTCTTTGTCAGGGTACTTCATCGATTTAAGAACATTGAATTTAATCTCTTGATCATTAACTCTCATAGTTAATTCTCCTTTTTGCACATCAATCATAGCTCGTCCGGTAGCTAGAAAAGGTCTCCCTAAAATAATTGGTATTTCTTTATCTTCTTCCATATCAAGCACAATGAAATCCACAGGGAAGATAAATTTATCTACTTTAACAAGTACATCCTCTATAACTCCTTTAGGGTAAGTGATAGATCTATCAGCTAACTGAAGGGTTACAGTGGTGAGAGTAATCTCTCCTAAATTCACCCTTCGATAAATAGAAAATTGCATGAGATTATTACTTGCTCCTAAATCACACAAAGCTTTTCCACAAAAGTTTTCTCCAATAACACAAGGTATAATAAAACTTCCAGGATTTTTAAGTTTATGAGGTAATTTCTTTTGAATTATTGCACTACATTCTTCACTTAGTGCAACAGTTTCAAAAGCTTCAAATTTTCGTTTCTTACTTAATATATCCTTCTTAAATTTTGCATATGTTGGCATCTGTTCCAAGGCTTCAGCAAAGGGTATATTTATAGTAAGTTTCTTAAAAATTTCAAAGAACTTAGAAAATTGATGATCAAGCTTCTGCTGTTTTAATCTTTGAGGAAAAGGTGGTGGTGGTTTTTCAACTTCTACATTAATAGAAATATTAGTTTGATCTTGATTATGAGAAGGAGTTTCTTTAGGTTTTTCAATCTCTTCGACCTCGATCTCTTTTTCAATTTCATTATGCATTCTTTCTTTTAATTCCTTTCCACTTCTAAGTTGTACAGCTTTAACATGTTCATGTTCTTTTCCGAGTTTCTTTTGGATTAATTTCAACATTACTAGGAAGTGTTCCTGGAGGTCTGTAATTAATTAAATTAGCGATTTGTCCCATTTGATTCTCAATATTACTAATAGCGGTATTTTGATTTTGTAATTGATTACTCATTTATAAAATTAATTCTTCTAATGATAACTTTTTACGTTGATTATTAAATCCGGAGTGGTTTATAATTTGAATTTACTTGATTATTCCAATTTCCGGTTGGATGAGATTGATTATTACCCCATTGTTATTGTTGATTATTCCGGTTAAAATTAGGGTGATTTTTCCATCCAGGATTATAATAGTTTGAATACGGATTATTTTTACTAGCAATAGCTTGTAAAGTTTCAATAGTTTGAGAATCTTGATATTAGATGAGTTGTTATGTGATATGTTGATGGTAAAATTATCTAATTTCTTAGATATTGCAGCTACTTGTGAAGCTAAGATAGAAAAGGCTTCATTATCTTGAATACTTGACATTCTTTTAGGATTAATCCTTTCAGAAGGCCATTGAAAATTATTATTAGCCATTTCTTCAATTAAAATATAAGCTTCTTCAAATGATTTAGACATTAAAGAACCTCCAGCAGCAGCATCTATAATTGATTTTAGTGATCCAATTAAACCATTATAAAATGTTTGAATAATTAACCAATCAAGTAAAACATGATGAGGACTTTTTCTTAATAGTTCTTTAAATCTTTCCCAAGTTTCATAAATTGTCTCCCCGTCAAATTGACTAAATGAAGTAATATCATTTCTTAATTTAGCAGTTTTAGAAGGAGGAAAATATTTAGCAAGGAATTTTTGTGTCATTTCAGCCCATATTTTAATAGAGCCTGTTGCTAATGAGTTCAACCACATCTTTACTTTATCTCTTAAAGAAAAAGGAAAGAGTCCAAGTCTAATAGCATCATCAGAAACATTGTTATATTTAAAGGTAGCACAAAGTTCTAAAAAACTAGTAAGGTGTAAATTTGGATCCTCATTTGGTGTTCCTCCAAATTGATTATTTTGAACCATTTGAATGATAGATGGTTTAATCTCAAAAGAATTAGCATCTAAAGTAGGTATTTGAATACTACTATGAAGTTCATCAACTGTAGGGTTAGCATAATCCATTAATGGTTTGTAAACATTTTGTTCGTTAATTTCAATTTGATTTTGTAAATTGTTATGTAAATTATCCATCTCTTGAATTTTTTTTAGTTTGTTTTCCTTTTTTAATTCTTTTTATAGTTCTTTCTAAATTAGAATCTAGAGGTAATAATCCTTTAGATCCAGCACTACGCATAAAAAGTAAATTAACAAGAAATAAAATCTCTACTTATAAAGAAAAAAATTATTTTATTATATATATATATATTTTGGTATTTTATATTTTTGACAATAAAAGAAAATGAATAAAATAAAAATATTTAAAATATACTCCGCTCCTCGTGGAACGGCGCCAGAAACTTGACCCAATTCTATATATATGCGTACTAAAAATTTAATCCCTGGCAACGGCGCCAAAAACTTGACCCGCAATCCGCTGATGACAAATATAATAATTAATGCTTTCAAATATATGTAATAGATAATAATAGCAACTAGTATCTACAAGTATAATTTTATTAAAAATATTTTACACACTAGGGGTACTACACAAGTATACGTATCGTATCGAGTAATATAGGGCTTTGAAACAAAGACCCCGGCATCAATCCCACGAGGAGTGAGTTATGGATTTTTAAATATTTTATAGTTTATAAATTTGATATTTTTAATTTACTAGATGCAATAATAAAGCAGTAATGAAAGATGCAATAATAAAGCAGTAATGAAATGATTGGTGTAAATAGCAACAAGAACACAACTTTCTTCCTTTCAATTAATCCAAGATTTTCTAAGATAATGATAATATTCGTGGAGAATATAAATTTATGGTATTGTGCCAAATAGAAGCATTCATATTCTTTACCCTTTGATCCAGGTGTAACGAACACTGGCTAGCCTATAGATTAGGTCCGGATGTATTGTTAGTAGAATGGGTTAATCTAGGCTCACATTACTAGATGTCCAAGGGTGGCTATGGTCGGCCCTACTAGTGACCCTTTCCTTCTCTATAAACTAAATCACAAGAATTTAGTCTGTCACTCTAAAAACTTATTAATTCTACACCCATTATATAATATCTTCTTATTTATTTGCACTTCACCTTGAATAACCCGCACAAGGCCTTCGACTACACAAGGATTCATGTGATATCTACTAGTTAAGAATTCATCTCCTTCTAGGTATCAAAACTCTTCAACAGATTTTAACAATACAAGTGATCAATTTGTAAGTAAATGAAGATCCGGTATTAATATCATCACAATGTTTTAAAATATAAATAGTTTTTAATTCTCCATCGAATTTTATATTATCTTATTTATCTTTTCATAATTGAAAGAAGAATGTAAACTAACTACTCAGAACAAATTGAATTTAAACAACAAAACATGATAATAAAACTTTGAATAAAATTACAAATACTTATCTCAAGTGTTTCTCCTACTGAACCTCTGAATTCTTCTGAATCCAAAGCAATTAAACTTCAAAAGCACCAACTCTTTAGACTCTCAATACACACTCTAAATAAACTCACTAATTATTAAAAGTGGCCCTAAAGTATTTCTCTAATTCTCCCTCTAGATGGGGCTCTAGATAGGGGGATGTATGGGGGCCTTTTTCTTTGAAGGAGTACCCTCCTATTTATAGGCTTCAAGGGTTGCCTTGAGGCACCTCTTCAAAATGTGTCCACATTCAATGAATCTTCTAGAAGGTGTGTCTAGTGCCTAGGCGCCGGACTCTGCGTCCAGTTCTTCGCACCTCTTCACTTTGGATTACACCTCTTCGCTATTAAGACCATTTTCAAGCGTCCAAATACATTGTATCACATGTCCTATAAACCAAGAACAACTGCCAGTCTTCTAGAAGGTCCAATAACCGCTAACACCGTCAAAATAACTGTCCAAAAGTTGTCAAAAATCTTGACAGATCCCGTATCGACCTGGCGCTTAGGCGCCGGATTCTGGCGCCTAGGCGCCAGACCAATAATTTTGACAATTTTGCATTTTGGCTCCATTTTTGCTCCTTTTTGCTCCTTTTTACTCCTTTTTCACTTTTTTTTCTTCTTGAACATTTTTCCATCACCTATATCCAAAAAACACAAAAATACCTTTCATTAAAGCATAATATCCTTAAAAATTTGATAAAAATCAAGGCATAAAAATGAGTATTTTTTTCATGGATCAGGCGCCTATGCGCCAGCACTTGGTGTTTAGCCACCAGAGGCTAATTTTGCACACATCTCATTTTTGCTCAAAATTTAATCATTTTTTTGCTCCTTTCATCATAATCATTCCTTTAATCATACTAGTAAGAAAAATACAAAAATACGTTCCATTAAAGTGCAATATCATCAAAAATAGGCATAAATGCGCATAAAATCACTATATATTTTTTGTGTATTAGGGTTCAATTGATAGTCTTCTAGGATAGTCACCAGGAGAGTCCTATGGCTAGATCCTAGGCTATTCTAAAGAGAGACTAGACCTCAAAAATAAGTGAGGTCAATAAATGACCCCCCAATAGGTGTGGTGTGCTAGGCAAAATTGGGAATACAAGCAAAAAACCCTTTAGGAATAAACCAAAACTATCTCAATGACCCCAAACAAAAGCAAAAGAAGTACAAACTAAACAGAAATTACAACATAAATTAAAAATGGGGGGGGGTCGTGGCACAAATGAGGGAATGACACTTCAGGTAAATCAGCTTGTAGACCAAATCCATGCCAGAAGAATGCATCTGAAGGGAAAAGTTCTGCCACAGAAGAAAAACTGGAAACTCAGATATATGAGTGATGTTCTAGTCTGAAGTGGGGAGAACTCAGATTATCCCCGAGTGATCGGTAAGTGAAGTTCGAGAGGGAGGGGTATTAGAAACCGGAAGCGTAGAGGAATCGAGCAGCATTTCGGGCCGACCGGTTGATCGGTTGGTTACCCTCTCTGAAATTAAAAGAGAATTGGGTATGGGGGGATTTAATTGTATGTATCTGCTGCAGCCAATAATTATGATGCCAATTAGTATGAGGACTATTATTAAGGCTGTTAATCAAATCATTTGAATCCACCTCAATCCAAATATTGGTCCAGCAAGCTTTCCTGGCTAAATGTAATGCCCACAGCACAGCAATAAGTTCAGCCTCAAAAGCATCTTGTGCAGCAACAGGGGCTTGAAAAAATAAAAGACATTTACCAAGATGGTTTTTGAAGATGCCCCCCACTCCAGCTCTATCTTTAGAGTAACTCCCATCAGTGTTAATCTTAATTGTGTTACTATGAGGAGGCTGCCATCTAACAATTTTGATAAGAGGAGAAAAAACAGTAAGTGATGAACTCAAATGTAAGATATTAGGGAACCTCTTATATGTAATGATTTTGCTTATGTAAGATCTGCAGTTTCTCACCACAGTAGAAACAACTGCAGGAATGTCTTCAAATTTGGACTGGTTTCTAGCCATCCAGGTGAACCAAAGCACAATGAATTGAATGGTATTAAATTTTTGACCATTCCCCTCTTGCCAGCAGGTGTGGAACTGCTCCCAGTGAAGATTAATACACCCCTTTCTTAGATGAGAAATAAGGCCTTGCCAAACTGACTGTGAGAAGCTGCATCTGAAAAAGAGATGAGGTAAAGTTTCTTCCTGCTGGTGACAAAGTACACATATGGAAGGCCCTCTCAGTCCTTTCAATTTGTGTATGTCATCTGTGGGGATGATGCTGTGAGGTGCTCTCCAACAAAGGAAGGACATGGATGGAGACAAGAATTTGCTCCAGATAGTTTGCCCCCAAGGTACAGAAGGCCATTGAATAGTTTTACTATAGATGGCTTTGGTAATGCTTTGAAACTTATTGATTCCCAGATTAATATGGTCAGGTCTCCCCCTAGAGAATTTGACAGTAGAAATCTGATGAGCAGAGTGATCCTGCAGGATTGCTCTAAGGTGTGGGAGAGACCAATTTTGGCCATCCCAAAGATCAGCCACCTTTAGAGAATGATCAACCTGAGCAGCTCTAGGAATAAGCCAGTCCTTAGGACACCAGTTGTCAAGCCAGAAATTTATCTCCCCATTTCTCAATTCCCAAATGAAATGGTTCTCAGCCTCCTGTATAGCTTTAATCATTTTTACCCAGATTTTAGAGTCCCCCACTCTTCTAACAACAAGAGAAGGATGGATGTGTCTGCAATACTTTCCTTTCGGGAATTTTGCCCACAAAGAGGTCTGAGCTCTGAAATGGATCCAAAGCTTATAGAAGTTAATCTGCTGTAGGTGCTGTAGTCCTTTGAATCCCAATCCACCAGCCAAGGTAGGCTTAGTAGCCTTTTGCCAAGAAGTCTAGTGCAGCTGATGTCTCTGGCCAGACCAAAGGAATCTATTAAAGGCTCTCTCAAGTTGCAGTTGAGTGCTCTTTTTCAAGGTTGTCACTTGCAGCAGATTAGAAGTGGTGAGTATACTCTTAAGTAAAGTGATTCTGCCTCCATTTGATACGAAGGAGTTGGTCCAACAGTTTAACTGTAGGTTAATCTTATCTAGGATATCATCAAATTGAAGTTGCTTAGTCCTTCCTAAGGTAAGATAGACCCCCAGATATTTAAAAGGAGGGGTAGTACAGGAGAAAGCAGTATGATCCAGAATCCAGTGCTTGATGTGGGCAGGTGTGTGTTTAGAGAATATCATTTGACATTTGTATGGGTTAAGAACCATACCTGACTGAGCTTGAAATGAGTCCAGGCAGTGTTTTAATTTTTTAACAGCAGTTTTGTGGGCCTTTGAATAGAGCATAATATCATATGCATACATGAGGTGAGATATAGCAATATTAGATCTATGATGGTACCTGGAATAGTTCTGGTGCAGAATATCTCTATCAATCATTCTAGAGAAGTAATCTAATGACAGGATGAAGATTGTAGGTGATAGTGGATCTCCTTGCTTAAGTCCCCTAGTTGCTTTAAAATTACCCCAAGCTTGACCATTAATCAGAATATAGTGATCATTGGACTCCAGCCATCTTCTGATAAGGTTGCAGAACTGATGCTTAAAGCCTCTAGCAGTTAGAACTTCCATTATGAATTCTCAATTAATATTGTCATAAGCCTTTTGAATATCCAAGTTGTAAATCAAATTGCCCCCCTATGCACTTTATCCAGGTCCTGAAGAAGCTCCTGTGCTAGAAGTATATTGTCATTGACGGATCTCCCTTTAATGAAGGCTGATTGGTTAGAACTGATCAATTTATCAAGGTGAGGTTGAAGCCTTCCCAAAATAATTTTACTAATAGTCTTGTTGATCACAAATGTGAGGTAGATTGGCCTGTACTGGTTCCAGTTTTTAGAATTGTTATTCTTGGGAACCAGCACAAAATTAGAAGCACAAAAGTAGCTTGGGAGAGGTTGGCCCTGGAAGAAACTTTGAATTGCAGTAACCACATCCCACTTAACCACTCCCCAAGCTTTTTTATAAAAGTCTGCTGTGTAGCCATCCGGCCCAACAGTTTTATAGCTGTCCACAGAATTAATTGCAATTCAAATTTCATTCTCTGTGGGAATATCAGTAAGCCCCAGATTTCTGGTGTAATGAACAACATCCTGGAAGAGTGAACCATCAATGTGCAGTCTGGAATCATTATTGTGTGTAAGTAACTTCTCAAAATGCTTCACAGCATCCTGAGCAATAGCAGGAAGATCCACAAGCAGGATTCCCTCTTTAGATTGAATATTGTGGATGTTATTGCATTTCCTTCTGTATTTAATATAGGCATGATAGAATTTGGTGTTCCTGTCACCATGTTGGAAATGATTTATAGCAGCTTTTTGTTTTAATAATAAATCCTGTCTTTCAATTACAAGCATGAGGTTAGATTGTGCATCAATAAGCTGTTCTTCATTAGCAGTGCCAGCCTGAACTCTGGCTTCCAGATTAATCACTTCTTTCTCAGCCACATTAACAGCTTGGAAGATTTCACCAAGAGAATTCCAACTCCAAATTCTTAGAGCTTTACTGAGTTTAATCAGTAAAAGACTTAATTTGATAAGGGGGAGGGATGAGCAATATTGCACCAATTGTGATGAACAATACTTTGGAAATCAGCATAAGTAGACCACACATTTAGATATCTAAAAGAGGGAGGAGAATTAGAAGGGTTGGGAGAAGTAATGGTGATAAGAAGTGGTCTATGATCAGATTCAGCAAAGCTCAGATGGGTCACATAGGTTAGGAGCTACTTGGAGAGCCAGTAGCTATTTACCAGAATTCTATCCAACCTTTCCCAGATATTCCCCCTTTTCCAAGTGTAAGCAGGACCCCTGAAACCAACATCAAATAAATTTGCTACATGTATATTATCATTAAATTTAGACATCTTGGCCAGATTAGGATTCCTACCCCCCAGATTTTCACCAGAAGAGCCAATACTGTTAAAGTCCCCTCCCACTTACCAGGGAGAGTTGAGATTAGCACCTATGTTATGGAGATTAACCCATAAATTCTGTCTATCTTCATTTCTGCACCCAGCATAGACAAAGGTAGCAACGCCACTTTGTCCATTGATATGGAAAGAGGAGTGAATAAACAGCTGATTGTCAATGAGAAGTGTCCAGGAGATTTCCTTTCTACAAAAAATCTAGATCTTATTATTACAGTTGGCAAATTGGGCAAATCCATGGAATTTATTGATAATTTTGTTGGGGTTTTTGTGTACCAGTGGTTCAAAGATAGCAAAACACCAATGCTGGTGTTTTTTAATGAGATAAAGGATTCTTTTCAGAGATAAGGGGTTACCAATACCCCTAATATTCCAGTAAAGCAAATTGATCATTAGATTGGGCGAAGGGAAGTGGAGGGCTTAGATCTAGATCTGGACCTGCCCGTAGTCAAAGATCCTGCCAATTCCCCCACAGTTAATGGAGTCCCTAATTTCTGAGCATCAGTGGTGATCTTTTTTTTCTTTCTTGATATTTGGGTATGCCATTTCCCCTCTAAATCATTCTGCATCTCTTCAATGACATTGGTGGTTAAATCTTCTGACAAAAATTCAGTTGACTGTGAAGGAGAGCTAATTCTGATATCTTCCACTTCTCTTCTACACCAGTTAACATTCTCAACAGAGGGGGACCCCAACACAGGAAGAGACCCACTAGTGGATTTGTACAGCTTAGTGGGGGAGGTAGAGCAAGAGCTCAGCCCCTTATTAGAAACTATTTTTAAGTTTTCTACTGGGGAAATAGGGGATCTCACATCAGGTTCCTGCTGTAAAGGGATGTCAGCCTCCTGTACCCCAGCTATACTTGGTGCAGCACCCACAACATGTGTTTCAGCAGCCATACTGGGAGGTTCTTTATCCACTTTAGGAGCTCTTCTATTAGGGGGGTGAAGTCTATAGCACCTATCATTAGTGTGTCCAAACATTTTACAATGTGTAAGGAAGTAAGGTTTTTGTTGCATAATGACCTCTTGCCATTGCCCATCTGTAGCAGTCCCAATCCAAATTTTCTTTATCTCAGGCAGGGATACATCCCTTTCAACTTGTATTCTAGCAAGTTTAGGTTTTACTTTATTAATGGTAGCAGCATCACATCTGAGAGGGGTCCCAAGGGATCTACCAATCTGGAAAAGAGCAGTTTGATTGAAGTATCTATAAGGGAGGTTTAGGAATTTAAACTAGATTGGTACAATGGGAGGGTCTTTATTAGGATCAAAATCTGAAGTCCACTTAATTATTTTCATTTCCACTCCTGCAATACTAATCAACTGTTTAGCAAAAAGCAGTGCATAGTCCTCCTCAGTAGAGAAATTGATTAACAAGTGTCTACCATCCAAAAGACCAATTTTCCAGCTTTCTTTGAAATTTAGAGACTCAAAGTCTTTCCTCACAAGCTCTATCTTAGGGTGGCCCAACATTAATTTGCCAATTAAAGTTAACATGACCTCTTCATCCAACTCCTCCAACTCCTTTTCTGTAATGATGACAGCTGGGCAACCCTCCTTCTCCTCAGTAGGTCTAATAAAAGGACAAAAGGATCTCCCAGCTGTTGCATCATGTAAACTTTGAGGGAAAATAAGTTTAGAAGGATCAGAAATGGATAGGGCAAGCCATTGGAAGGCACTAAGGCACCACCAAAATCCAGCAGATCACAAAAAGCAGGCAGTGACTGAGCCAAACCAGCAGGAAGAAACAAACTAATCAGAAGAGGTATACACCTCAGGAAGTCCAGGGAAAACTAAAAAAGATAGTCCTAGTGATCCTCCAGGACAGAAGCACAACAAACAAATCACAGCAGCAGGGGACCAAATCCAATGGAACAATAAAATTTGAAAGGAAAACAGCCCGGGAAGGATCAACCACCCAGCAAAGGAACCAGAAACCAAAGCCATACTCCTCAGAAGACCAAAGCACACGAGCATCAACTTTCCCACTCACCTGAGCCACCACCAGAGAACCAGCTGCCGGCAGAGTCATGGTTGAAACCCTAGCAGAGCACAGTTCCCAGCCGCTACCATTGTTTTTATCATTTTAAGTTATATATATATATATATATATATATATATATATATATATATATATGTATATATAATAAAAAAAGATGGAGGTGGCGGCTGGTATTGCTCTGCTAGGGTTTCAATGGAGCTGGTAAACAGAGGGGGCGGCTGTGCTGTTTCAGGGTGGAGGAAGGTGGCCTGGAGGAAGAAGGAAGTTTTTTTCTTCTCCTTTCTTTTTCAATTTTGTGTGAGGGAGAGTTTTTCTCCCTTCCCGGCTTTTCTCTTTTTTGAATTTTGCTGTGGTACTGTTACATTGAGTCATGGCCAATGATCTTACTCGAGCCGATGCCCACTTTATTGGGAGGGGTACATTTCTTGAAGTAATTGTGAGAAAGGAAGGTGGCACTACTCTTGGTGACAAACTTGTTTTTCCCCAGTTGTTTCATGATGCCATGGAGGGTAAGGCTGAGTGTGAATTTATCAGAAAATGCACAAGGTAAGAAAGCTTGCTTTTATTTTCACTGAGGAGGAACTTCAAAAACTGTCAGAATCTTACAGATTTACATTAGTAGGGAAATTTCAGTTTGGACACCCTAAACTGGATATTTTAAGGAAAGCTGTTGACGACTTCAAGCTTGTGGGCAGTTGGAAAATAGGGGTTTTTGACAGCAGGCACATCATGTTACAGCTAGCTTTGGAGGAGGATTATGCACAAATTTTTTCCAAGAAGGTAATCATGATTGATGGGAAACCCATGAAGCTGCTAAAATGGACTTTGGACTTTGATCCAACTAAAGAACCACCTATTGTTCCTGTTTGGTTCAGCCTCCCTAATTTAAAGCTCCCATTTAATACTCATAGAATCATTTATGATATTACTGATTCTATGGGAAGACCACTCAAGCTCGACATCCCTTCTGCTAATGCTACAAGGATTTCAAATGCTAGGTTTCTAGTAGAAAGAGACATCACTCAACCATATATTGATGGGGTTTGGTTGGGTACTGTAAATAATGGGTACTGGCAACCCATTGTTATGGAGTATCAGCCCCTATACTGTAAGCACTGTCATCTCTTTGGACACACAATGGAACAATGCTTCAAACTCAATCATGAACTAAGACCTTATAATGTTATTAATAAAGGCATAAAGAAGAATGAGCAAGCATCTATACCTCAAGTAATTCCATTAAGTCCTGTCCCTGCTGTCATCCAGGAACTGAACACTGAACATGTAGAAGTTATGGCCCCTGATATTGCTAGGCAATATCCTGCTGCCAACAATGTTGATAAGGAAGGGGAGGTAGCAAATCTTCCTGATCTAGTTGATCAGGCAGGCTGTCTTGCTATTGGGCAGTATGCTGATCTCCCTATTGAGATTAGGGATCCTGCTGTTAACCTCAACAATGCTTGAAATTTATTCTTCTGTCGAAGAAGTCATACCTGCCGGTTCGAAGTAGGTGCTACTTTTATTACTCCTTCAGAACCCATAACTGGGGTCTCAGCCCAAATTGTTCTTGAAAACTTAGCCGCTACAGCAGAAAGAGCTTGGTCACAACAAAAAAGTAGGAGGAGGAGAAAAGACACTATGGAACTTCAAGATTTATCAAAGTCCAATATAATTGGTATGGATACTTCAGCTGCCACACCTCCTAGGATTACTAGGGCTGGTAAGGCTATACACCATGATTAATCTTCTTTGTTGGAATGTTAGGGGTGTTGCAAGTCCTGGCACCCTTAATAGAATCTTACATTTAAACAGGACTCATAAACTATGGATTTTTGCCTTACTTGAACCTATGGTGCACACTAATATTTCTAAAATTACTAAAAGGTTTCCAGGGTTTCACTTTCAGTCTAACTGCAATAATAAAATCTGGGTTTTCACTAGGAAGGAGTTGAATTGCACTATTAAGATTAATAATTATCAATTCTTACATCTTCATTTTGGTTTGGATCAATTTCATGGTAGTGCCACTTTTGTTTATGCTGGATGTACTCAGACGGATAGGGCTTCTCTTTGGAATGAGCTGTGCCAGATTAGTGTTAACAATCCTTCCAATTGGATTGTGAGTGGGGATTTCAACTGCATTAGAGATCCAAGTGAGAAAAAAGGGGGCAGAACACCTGATCTCCAATCTATGTTGCAGTTCTCTCAAAATATAACTACAAGTTGGGTTATTTGATATTGGCTTCATTGGTTCTCCTTTCACATGGCAGAGAGGCAAACTTTTAGAGAGAATTGATAGAGTGTTAACAAATGATTCATGGCTTAACATGTTTCCCATTACTCAAGTACAACATTTACACGGATCCACCTACGACCATTCACCACTTTTGATCCAGATTTCATTTAGCTCTTATAAGGGGTGCTCACCTTTCAGATTTTTCAATGTGTGGTGTGATCACACTAGTTTCTTAGAAGAGGTGAAAAGAGCCTAGAATGTGCTTGATTACCCTACTTGTAACCCCCTGGTTAAACTGTGGAGACTGCATAAAAATGTGGCTTATAAGTTAAGACTGTGGAATAAGCACCAACTTGGTAATGTATTTCAACAGGTTAGGGATGCTGATACCAAAGTCCAATTGCTGGAAGCTAATAATGATATGGGAGGGAACCAGAATCAAACTCTCTGGACTGCTCACACTCAATTTCTACAAGCTTTGGAAAGGGAAGAACTTTTTCTCCAACAGAAAGCTGCTGTTAATAAATATCTCTTTGGGGACAGGAATTCAAAGTACTTCCATGCAATAATTAAACATAGGAGGAAAATTAATGCCATACTAAAAATAAAGGATGCTGCTGGTAATTGGGTCACTGATCAAACAACTATTTCTCAAAGTGTTGTCCAATATTTTCAAAGTATGCTTGCTGCTCAACCTACATCAACCAATTCCTTCTTTGCTGAGATTTTTTCAGAAAACCATGATTATGTTAATCAGCTCAACTTGACTTTACTTCCAGATGAACAGGAAATTTTGCAGGCTTTAAAAAATATTGATGGAAATAGGACTGCTGGTCCTGATGGCTTCACTTCAGCCTTTTATCTAAAAGCTTGGGAAATTGTGAGAACTGATCTCATTCAGGCTGTACAATCCTTTTTCCTAGGGACTGATCTTCCAAAATATTTTGCTGCAGCTAGTATTGCTCTTATTCCCAAGGATAATCAAAAATCACATTGGGCAGATTTTAGACCTATTAGTCTCACTACTACTTTTTCTAAAATCATTAGCAAGATTCTTGTGGGGAGACTACAACCACATCTCAATCAGTTGATTAGCTCTAACCAATCTGCTTTTGTGCAGGGTAGAACCATTACTGATAATTGTCTGCTGGCTCAGGAATTGTTACTAGATATTGATAAAAGATGTAGGGGACATAATTTAATTCTCAAATTGGATCTCAAAAAAGCTTATGATACCATCAGTTGGCAATTTATAGATCTTGTACTTAAGGCACAAGGTTTCCATCCTTCTTTCTGTACATTAATCTAGAGGTGGCTATCTAATGCATACTATAGTGTCCTTATCAATGGTAGCAGCTGTGGTTTCTTCAAAGCAAGCAGAGGTTTGAAAAAAGGAGATCCACTCTCTCCCACCATATTCATTTTGGCATTCGACTAATTTTCCAGGATTCTGAATGCTGCTCATACTCATTACCCCTATCTTCATTTTAAACATGGTTCTTTCCAAATTATCAGTCACTTGGCATATGCTGATGATGTTATCCTTTTCACTAATGGTAGCAAGCTTGCTGCAGAAATACATTACAATTAACTGATCACCTAGCCATGGTAGCAGGTCTTGAACTAAATCAAAGGAAGTGTCAGTTTTTAGTTGGCAAAGGGTTTAAATATCAGCAGTGGGTGAATGATTTCACTGGCTTCTCTGCTGCAGATCTCCCTTTAAAATATTTAGGGGTGCAGTTAACTAAAGGAAGGAGAAAACAGTCCCATTATGATGAAGTAGTACAGAAGATCACAGCAGCCTTAAACTGTTGGACAACTACCTTTTTGTCTAATGGTGGTAGGTTAACTTTACTGAAGAGCATATTATCAACATTTCCTCTCTATAGATTACAAATGGTTAGAATGAAAAAGAGTACTCAGAAAATGATTGAAACCATTTTTAATAAATTTCTATGGGAAGGCCAGGCTAAACAATATCATTGGGTAGTATGGAACAAAGTTTGTAAATCAATAAAGGCTGGGGGATTGGGCATAAGGAGCTTCCAACAGATGAGCCACCTTTTTTACTGTAAACAGTGGATCAAATTCAGAAGGCAAGATACCATGTGGGCTAAAATTTTAAAAGAAAAGTATTGCTGGAAGTCACACCCAAATGCTGTTTTGCCAAGGCTGGGGGATTCCAAACACTGAAAATATTTGCTGAAGGTTAGAGAAATAGCTAACCAGTACTTGTCGGCATATTTTTAGGTTTGTGTTTTGAAAAGGGGTCGCCTACAGAAATTGTCGGCGAAATTTAAATTTTAAATTTAATTTAAATATATACATAATTTAGAAAGTAGTATTTGATTTTGAAAATAATTTTAAATTTAAAAATTTTAAGATATGAAATCAAACCGATCTCACATCCCAAATAGTTTATATAAACGAGCACCGCACCACAAATCGTACATCTATCCCGGAGGATAGACACACTGCTTGATGATGGAGCTCGGTTAAATAAAATAGAAGATTTGTGACATCCGTTTGGTCTGCGAACCAATTTTATAAGCCGACAAGTTCCCCTGCTTAATACAAAGAAATTAAGCAGGGTTTATATTACTTGGGTTCTTAAAGTTCCCTATAAGGGCAAGCCCCTATAGTTAATTACATCTTAAATGACGAGAATCATTTAAGAAAACTCTCGATAATGATCAGTGATTTTGCTCTTAAGAATTTCAAAGTTTAAGATTTTCAAAGGAGTTGAGTTTTGGAAATTTCAATAGGGAATGGATCAAATTTGGAATAGTTAATTTCAGGAGTTCAAAGGAAGAAAAGTAGGAGAAGCTGAGGATCCAAGAAGAATCTTGGCAACTTCTCAAACTATCCTATTATTTGACTTCGATTTGGGAGTTTATTAAATGTTGCAGTCCTTCCAATTTTAATTAATTAGGACTTATATTTGTATGATATAATCACACAAACAACCTCGAAGATATGAGGGTTTATGTCGTACCGAACGACTATCTCGGAGTCCTAAGACCGGTTAGGGCTTAATTTGCATAACATGATTATGCAAATGCCTAACAAAAGGGTTGAGGATCTATGTTGCACTAAGCAAACTACCTCGAAATCCTATGGCTTGGTTGTTTAAAACTAAGAAAGGTTTTGCTGAAGTAGACTCAGGTTTTGCTGATGACGATGGCCGTGCTGCCCACTATGCTCCAAGCACCTTGTTGTTGCAGAGGTTTAGTTTTAGAATTCATAAATCAGGAGATAAGGGAAGTGTTTTGGTTTAGATAAAATCTTAAAATCCAAGTGTTTTTAATATTTTAATTAAAACAAATCTTAAAGTTGTTTAAACAGAATCGATTAAGATCCCACGGTTTCGTCATCCCGGCACCGTTATTTTCATTGAATTCACTTAGTCCAGATGAATTTGCTAAACTCAACTGAATGAGTTCCATACTTTCATTTAGACCGTGGGAAATCCCGTTAGCAACACGTGGGTTACATCATCCGAGGTATTCTCGATCATTCAACGAGACGTTTTAATTTAGTTAAAGTTGTAGTTTTATTGTTACGTTTTATGATTAAATTTTGAGTTGTTTTATATTTTGAAATGTTGTGGCGGTGATTTTTATCTTGTAATGACTTTTAATTTAGTTTTGGTTTCAGTTCAGGGACTATCCTAAAGGTTTTGGTTTTTATGCAACAGTTGTTTATCATGCAAGAAAAGTAAAGTACAGTGCATGAAAGTAAATTGCAATAAAGTAAATTGCAATAAAATAAAAGCGTACCTGGAGGGTCTTCCCGTCATCCCAAGCCGCACTTAAAACACATGTTAAGACATTTAAATGTTTCAACAAGTACCTAGGTAAAGCTAAGGGAAAGGTTTTGGTTGTCTACCAAAGTCCTAATCCTATAGCTAGTCATCTCCTATGACGTCTAGGTTCTTGTGTTTTGGTTTAAGGATGATTTTCTTCACCAAAGAACAATTAAGTTCAATTGTTCTTTTAAACATCCCATCATATTGAGGAAGTGCTTAAGACGAGACTTAAACATCTTTTCAATACCTCTAGGATTGTTTTAAGTCCAAGAGAATTTAATTATACAAGTGAATTAATCATCCAGGAGTTTAAGTTTCGTTCTCTTGCTCAGTGAACTAGGACATTTGAATATACTACAAGTGAAGTAACACTTCACTTGATACCTCATTTAAGAGTTATAATAATAAAAGCTTTCAGGGCAAGTTGGTTTGTTGAAAAATTCTAATCATTTTTAATTTAAAGTTTGAGTTAATGATTTAAAGTATTTCGATTTAATTATGAGGTCTTAATAATTTTAAGTTTGGAATAGTGTTCAAATTATTTTAGATTTAATTCTTAATGATTTAATTTAGGTTTGTTGTTAAATGATTTTGATTTAATTTAATTCAATTTAATTTTAATTCAATTTAATTTAATTTTAATTTAATTATATTTGATTTTAATTTAATTTAATTTAGCTTTTAATTTAATTTAATTTAATTTAATTTTAATTTAATTTGATTTGATTTTAATTTAATTTGATTTGATTTTAATTTAATTTAATTTAATTTTAATTTAATTTAATTTAATTTAATTTAATTTAATTTAATTTAATTTTAATTTAATTTTAATTTGGATTATTACTTTAATTTTTTTTTAATTAAGAATTAAGTATTATTGAAGTGATTTATTTAGGGATTTTTTAAATTAAAGAATAAATATCCTCTTAATAATATCCCTACTTTAATAATTCCAATTTATATTATTCTTCCAAAATTTCAATTAATTAATTAATTAATGTTTTATTTTAATTATATTTGAAATGGTTAGTAGGTTTCTACCCTCAATCATTTAAGTTTCAATCATCCAAAATCAGTTTAAAATCAAATATTTTACCCTCCCCTTTTTGATTAATCCTAAAATTTTAATTAAGGGTTGAAATTTTTAATTACCCTTTTGCCCTTCAAGCTTAATAATTCTATAACTCACTAAATTAAGCTCAAATGAACTTAAAATTTTTATGTAACCTCACTCACATGTCAATTAAGACATTAGAGGAGAAAATGTGATTTTTCTGTATTTAATTTATTTATGTAATTATTTTTAATGGAAAATAGGGGTTTTCAAGGAAAATTTAATAACATCACCAAGGAAATGTTTCTGTCCTTAAGAAAATTATAGGATGTTCCTAATGATCAGAGGACCTTTGGACCAATTTTGGTGATTTTTTGAATTATATTTTATTTATTAGAATTATTTTGATTTTTGGAGTATTAATTAATTTTAAAATAAAATTAAAGATGAAAAATAGATTTTATATTTTTCTTAAATCTCTCTGACTTCAAGGAGTCCAGAGAAGCAAATTTTATATTTTTCTGATTTCTCTTTGATTTATTAGAATTATTTTAGTGAAAAGGTTGGAAAATACATTGTTTAATATTAAAAATTACATTAAGCCTTTAAAATTCAATATCTTATCCTAGGGACTTAAAAAAATATTTGGTTTGTTCCTAAGTGATTAGAATTCAAAATGTGACATTTTGATGATTTTTAATATTTTTATGATTTTTATTATTTTTTAACTATTAAAAATATTAAAATAATGATAAAAATCAACTTTTTTAGAAAATTACAATTTTAATTTTCCTAAGTTCTTCTGATATCAGAGAAGCTTCAAAACCATTTTTGTAAATTTTTGAAAAGTATTTTGTGAGTTATGAATTTTCAAAGTTTAATTTTATCCATTTTGCTTAAGAGGCTTAATCAACCCATTTGGTGGGGTTAATTAAGTCCAATTGACTTCAAATTTTTATGTGATATTCCTCTGATCCTAAAGATCAGTGGAGAATTATTTTCAAGTTAATTTAATGTGTGGTTAACCCTAATTAATTAAAGTTCAATTTTGGGTATTTAGGCCAATTAGGGTTGTTCCAAGTGAATTAACTCAAAACCTATTTTTCTTAGGTTCCTCTGGTCATAAGAAACATTACCAAATTTTCCTAGAATTTATTTCTCAACATGCTAATTATTGGAATTAAAATACTCAAAACAGTAACATGAACTTGGAAAATCAATAACTTCTCATAGGGATGGCCTCTGACCTTGGAAAATTCAGGGAATGTTCCCTAGATCAGAGGCTTCAAAAGCCCTATGGTCTCATGCCATGGTGAATTGTCTATGCAAATGGAGAATTAAAATATCACAGAGAGTAAATAAATCATTAAAAATAAAATACTTGATGAAATGACTTGATTTCTTTTCCACATTATTGTCCTCTGTTCACTGAGCAAAAGAGTATTTTTATTTTATTTTTAGGATTTTTCTACACAAAGTTATGCTTTTTTGAAGTTCTTGGTATTTAATAAATATGAAAATAACCCTATTTTTCTACTTATCCACGCGGCGCCGCATCAACCTCGGCGGCTCCGAAGGGGTGCGTGTCGCGCTGTGATTGGGTGCCGCCATCTGAGTCAGTCGTCCCGGGGCTAGCCTTTCACGTAACATCTTCTGGTCCGATGCGATCTGAGCCGTCCATCCGATACACGCGCGATCCAACGTCTCCTGGTCATCGTCTACGACTGGTGTGCACCCGTGACCGTCCACACTAAAACCCTAAGAACTCACTCGATTCTCAACGGATTTTTGTGTTCTTATGCTCTATGGATTCGTCTTGAAGAGACGAACCTATCCATACGGTAAACATGCATTGAAATCGATTCATATTAAATGGAGAATCTCCAGAAGCTCGGGAGGAAGAGAGAGCTCATACCTTTGCTCAGAGATGTGAAGCTTCGATTTGAGAGTTGTGTCACGTTTGATTGGGTCCAAGAAAGCTCCAGATGAAGTCCCTTGGCCTGGTGAATTGCCTAGGTACAAAAGTGACCACAGCCGATCACAAAGCTTGGAGGCTGGAAGCAATGGTCGGCTCGGTGAGGGGGCTTTTACTTGGGAAACTTCTCCTCTTGGTCCGGTGAAGGTGTAGAGTCATTCAATTTGAGGATTGACTCACCGTGGTGAAGTGTCCTGGTTTTGGGCTTGAATTTCAACTCCGAAATTGAGCTCACAGAGAGGAAATGGCAGGGGGATTTCAGTGGGGATCAAGTTCTCCAGGTGTGGGGGAGAGTCTGGAATGATTTTGGTAGAGTTTCTGTATGGTTTGTTTCAATGCCTCCTTTGGCCTAGAGGAGGTGGTGTTTAAATAGGAGTGGTCGGAGGGCCTCCTGGGGGGTTTAATGGTTTAGATCAGCTGCTTAGGTCGAGGGAAGAACGACCATGGCAACCATTGGGCATGGGGCGGCTCAGCAAGATGGAATTTCAATGTTGGGCTCCTCCCGAGGACTCGGCCATGGGGTTTTCCGGCGGCCGTGGTGGTGGCCGGCCAGGGGTCGAGTCACCATCTTGACCGGTGAGGGCGGGGCTTGGCAATGGTGAAGTCGATCGGAGTTGGCCATGTGTAAAGGTGGTGAATTGAAATGGCATGGGGAGAGGCTCATTTTAGGTTCTATTTGGTCAACCCATGTATTTGGGCTTGGTTCACCTTCCCATGGTCTGATTTTGGGCCAGGGGGATCAGTTGGGTCTGCTGCCATGGAGTGGTGAAGTCCTCATCCATAGTGAGGTGGCTAAACTTGGTTTAGTGTGTGACATGGTTATGGTTAAAAAGGCTTAATGAAGGATTAGGAAAGGGGGCCCTCCTTTTGCCATTAATGGCTTGGTCACAAGTCAAACCTTCCATGGCTTCATATGGCTTGTAAATGGCTTGCTCATGGCTCCATGTGGCTTGGGACAAAGCTTGGTCATTTACATGAAAGAAGGTTTTGAATTTTTGGGATTTTATGGGTGATTTTGGCATGAGGCCTAATTTAGGATTATTTGATGATTGATTTAGGACTTAAGGGACGATATCAATTAATGGGGTGATGAAAAGAATGTCATATGGGCTTTAGCATGAAGTTTGGGCCTTCAAAATTTAGTGGAGATGGGCTTTTAAAATGGTTTAGGGAAGTGGGCTTTTGGATTTTAAAATGGATTTTAGGATGAAAGTTTGGTAAAGGCTTGGGCCAAACAAGTGTTGGGTTTAGTTTTGGGATGTGTCATGAGTGATTTGGAATTGGTTTGGAATAATTTGGAGTTGAATTGGGTTTAATTTGGGACTTTTGGTAAAGCGGCTAAAGTGGATCAAATTGGGTTAACTTGGGCTAAGGTTGGGCTAATGTTGGGTTTGATGTAAAATTAATGTTGAGAAATGTTCATAGGAGTGTCACAAAGAGTTTTTCAACTTTGGTTGGGCTCTAATTTTGGGATTTGGGCCTATTTGGATTTGGTTTGGGTGTAGGCCCATTTAGGAAATTTGGTTTTGGGTTGAAATTGAGTAGGGCTTGGATCCAAATTTTGGGCAAATTATGTTAGTGTTTTGTTTGTGGGGATGTTAGGGAAGGTTTAGAAAAGGTTTGGGGTTAATTGGAGTTGAATTGGGTGGGTTTGAGCTAGGTTTAGGTCATGGGCCAAAATTGGGCCTTAAGCTTCAAATTGAAATTGGGCCCAAATGTCAATCAAATTGGACTTGAATTTGGTCTAAATTGATATTGGGGATATTGAATTGAAGTTTAGAATTGAATTGAACCAAAATTGAGGTCAATTGGGGTGACTTGGTTTGACATTGGGTTCATTTGGGTTTAAAATGAGCTAAATTGGAGGTTTTGGTAAAAGTAGAGTACATTGACAAAATTGGCCCATAGTGTAGCTGAACAAAATGAAATTGGTAATATTTGGGATTTTCTAGAATTTTCTGGGAATTTTTGGAATTTATGGATTTTTTGGTTAAGAAGGGCATTTTTGGTATTTGGAGGGTATTGGGGGGTGTTTTTGGAAATTTTGTTGTATTTGGCTATGGATGATCATTTTGTTGTATTTTGTTTAGGACTAATTTTGAGAAATTTTGGGTAATTTAGGCAATTTTGCAAATTTTGGATAGTTTCAAGGGCATTTGGTAGGTTTAGCGGGTGTAGGGCCCCGGGGGTCAAAAATTGAAATTTTGGGAAAATGAAGATTGATTAAGTGTGAGTAAAATGAAATCATTCTGGTTGAGCCATGAAGCCATATTAAGCTCACAAAAGCCATGAGAAGACTCATTTTAGACATTCACTATGCTGTTCCTAACCCTCTTAGCCAGAGGCTTAGGGGTTAAGGACCATCCCTATGAATTACCTACATGAGTCAGGAAGTCAAGTTGGGTGAGAGTGTGGTTTTAGGACTTGGAATGTGTGTGATAGTGTAGTGTATGTGCAATTCAACCCTCACCAGACTAGGCCACCCAAGGTATTCCCAAGGCCAAAAAGTCCTATAGGGAACTCATCCTTTAAACCTCCACATTTGATTTCAACCCTCTAGGTGATTAGGGGTCTACAATCAAGCTTGTGGGGTTTGCAGGGAGTTAAGAGGTGTTTGAATTTCTAAGTGGTGGGTTCTATTTCTAGTCTTCTAAGATTAGTTAAAGGACAAGCCTAAGGCTAGATCCTAAGTACTAAAGAGAGGAGCAAAAGACGTCATCAAAAATGAGGTCAACAGTACTTTAGCTGGGAGGTTGGCAAGGGGGATGTGAATTTCTATTATGATAACTGGATTGGTGATGGTACTTTAAACTTCACTGCTGAGTTTAATCATCAACTCATCTGTATCTGATTTCTGGGTGGATGATCATTGGAATGCCAACATGCTTAGAGATGTTTTGGATGAGGACGGTGTATAACGGATTATCCACATTCCGATTGATTCAACTAAACCTGACAGGATTCTACTGAAACGATCTAATAAACACTCCTTCAACAAGCATGATCCACGAGTTCCTTACATGTCTGGCCTGATACTAATTGGGGAGAAAAAATCTGGACAAGGCTTATATCTCCCTCAATGTCATACTTCTACTGGAGATTGTTTCATAATTATCTTCCATTAGATGATATCTTGAAGATAAAAGGTTTAAGAACTGCATCTAGATGTTGGTTATGCCATTCTCAGGAAGAGTCGGTTTCTCATCTTTTTCTCAAATGCACAGTCACCAAACAGGTATGGAATATAGTGTTACTGCAATTCAAATTAAACCATCTCAATTACAACTGGCTTAACTTGGGGGCTTGCTGGGAGGACTGGAAAGATGAGAAAGGGTTTCACATCCCTTTAGTTATCTGCTGGTTTGTATGGATGGCCAGGAATCGGAGCTAAATATGACAATAAAACCAGTACTATCAATCAGATTGTGGCAAATTGCTGTAGTTTTCTATGTAAACACTCACTACTGGACTCCTATCCTAGAAGAAAACCTATTTTGTTGAAATGGTCTCTACCTTCTTAACCATGGATAAAAATTAATATTGATGGCAGCTTCACTACTTCAGCTGCAGGTATTGGAGCTGTTTGTAGAAATTCCTTGGGATAGTTATTGTGGTTCTTTCAAGCACCTATTATTTCTTCATCAGCTCTTGAATCTGAACTTCAGGCTGCACACTGGGCACTGATTACTGCTAAAGCATTGAACTATCATTTTGTATGGATTGAATCTGACTCACAACAATTGATTAACATACTGCAAGGCCTCTCCCCTCCTCCTTGGAACTTGGTCTATCTTTTCAGAACTATTCTCTCTACCTTTGGTTCCCTCACACTTAAATGGACCCATATCTTCGGAGAGGGTAATCAACCTCGCTAACTGGTTGGCCAAACATGCTACAGACTACTAATACCATAGTTTTTTCTGTTACACCTTTTGAGCCTCTAAGGCCTTTACTTTTTGGGGATTTGACTGATACTCCCTACATCAGATGTATGTAACTTTTGTTTGAATGAATTTTCCTTTTCTTAAAAAAAATGTTTTGATTCTCCATTTGCATAGATAATTCACCATGGCATGACACCATAGGGCTTTTGAAGCCTCTGATCTTGGGAACATTCCCTGAATTTTTCAAGGTCAGAGGCCATCTCTGTGAAAAGTTATTGATTTTTCAAGTTCATGTCACTGTTTTAGGTATTTTAATTCCAATAATTAGCATGTTGTGAAATAAATTCTTGAAAAATTTGGTGATGTTTCCTAGGACCATGGGACCCTATGAAAAATATATTTTGAGTTAATTCATTCATAATAACCCTAATTGGCCTAAACCCCTAAAATTGAATTTAAATTAATTACGGTTAACCACATATCAAATTGACTTGAAAACAATTCTCCATTACTCTTTAGGGTTAGAGGAACCTTACATAAAATTTGGAAATCAATTGGACTTGATTAACCCCACCAAATGGATTGATTAAGCCTCATAAGCAAAATGGAACTTTAAAAATTCATAACTCCAAAACTACTTTTCAAAAATTCACAAAAATGGTTTTGGAGCTTCTCTGATATCAGGGGAGTTTAGGAAAAATAAAATTGGAATTTTCTAAAAAAGTTGATTTTTCACCATATTTTAATATTTTAATAATTAAAAAATAATAAAAATCACAAAAATATTAAAAATCATAAAAATATCTCATTTTGACTCCTAATCACTTAGGAACAAACCAAATATTTTTCTCAAGTCCCTAGGATAAGATATTGAATTTTAAGGGCTTAATGTAATTTTTAATATTAAAAAATGAATTTTCAACCTTTTTCACTAAAATAATTCTAATAAATCAAAGAAAAATCAGAAAATTATAAAATTTATTTCTCTGGACTCCTTGAGGTTAGAGAAATTTAAGAAAAATATAAAATCTATTTTTTAACTTTTATTTTATTTTAAAATTAAAATATACTCTAAAAATCAAAATAATTATAATAAATAAAATATAATTCAAAAAATCACAAAATTTGGTCCAAGTGGTCCTATGGTCATTAGGAACATCCCATAATTTTCTTAAGGACAGAAACCGTTCCTTGGTCATGTTATTGAATTTTCTTTGAAAACCCCTATTTTCTACTAAAAATAATTATATAAAGAAATTAAATTCAGAAAAATCATATTTTCTCCTCTAATGTCTTAATTGACATGTGAGTGAGGTGACATAAAAATTTCAAATTCATTTGAGCTCATTTTAATGAGGTATGAAATAAATAAGCTTAAAAGGGCATAAAGGTAATTAAAATTTTTAACCCTTAATTAAAACTTTAGGTTTAATCAAAATGGGGGGGTAAAATATTTGATTTTAACTTTCTCTTGGATGATTGAAACTTTGGGAAATTAAGGGGTAGAAACCCATTAAACACTTTAAAAATATCAAAATGAAACTTTAATTAATTAAATGATTTAAATTCTGGAAAGAATATATTTAAAATTTGGATTATTAAAATAGGGATATTATTAAGAGGATATTTATTCTTTAACTTAAAAATCCCTAAATAACTCACTTTAACAATATTTAGTTCTTAATTAAAAATTAAAATAATAATCCAAATTAACAATTAAAACTAAAATTAATAATTAAAATTAAAATTAAAATTAAATTAAAATTAAATAAAATTTAAATTAAACTAAATTTAAAACTAAATTAAATTAAAATTAAAATTAAATTAAAATTAAATAAAATTAATTTAAATTAAATTTAAATTAAATTAAAATCAAATTAAATTAAATTAAAATCATTTAACAACAAACCTAAATGAAATCATTAAAAATTAAATCAAAACATATCAATAATTTCAGCACCTCTTTCTATCTAAGTAAATTTAAAACATGAACATCAATTTGAAATACCAAGATAATTAAAAATGTAAAGATTTAAATCAAATCTAAAATAATTTGAGTACTATTCCAAACTTAAAATCATTAAACTAAAACTCAAACTTTAAATTAAGAATGATTAAAATTCTCGATAAATCAACTTGCCCTTAAAGGCTTTAATTATTATTACTCTTAAATAGAGTATTAAGTGAGATGTCACTTCATTTATCAGGTAATCAAATACCTAAGTTCACTGAGCAAGAGACAAAGTTTAACTAAACTCCTGGATGATTAATTCACCTGTGTAATTAAATTTACTTGGACTTAAAATAATCCTAGAAGTGTTGAAAAGATGTTTAGAACTCGTCCTAAACACTTCCTCAATACGACGGGATGTTTTAGAAGAACAACTGAATTTAATTGTTCTTTAATGAAGAAAATCATCCTTAAACCAAACCAACAACCTAGACGTCATAGGAAATGACTAGTTATAGGATTAGGAATTTGGTAGACAACCAAAACCCTTTCCCTTAGCTTTACCTAGGTATCTGTTGAAATATTTAAATGCTTTAACATATGTTTTAAGTGCAGCTTGGGATGACGGGAAGACCCTCCAGGTACGCTTTTATTTTATTGCAGTTTACTTTATTGCAAATTACTTACGTGCATTGCACTTTACTTTTCTTGCATGATAAATAAAACTGTTGCATGAAAACCAAAACCTTTAGGATAGTCCCTAAACTGAAACCAAAACTAAATTAAAAGTCATTGCAAGATAAAATTCACCACCACAACATTCCAAAATATAAAACAACTCAAAATTTAATCACAAACAGATCAACAAAACTACAATTGTAACTAAATTAAAACGTCTCGTCGAATGATCGGGAATACCTCGGATGATGTAACCCACGTGTTGCTAACGGGATTTCCCATGGTTTAAATGAAAGTGTGGAACTCATACAGTTGAGTTTGGCAAATTCATCTGGACTAAGTGAATTCAATGAAAATAACGGTGCCGGGATGACGGAACTGTGGGATCTTAATCGGTTCTGTTTAAACAATTTTAAGATTTCTCTAAACTAAGATACATTTCTCATCCCCTTGATTTTCACTTTCTAAACCAAACCTCTGCAACAACAAGGAGCTTGGAGCACAGTGGGCAGCACGGCCATCGTCATCAGCAAAACTCGGGTCTACTTCAGCAAAACCTTTCTTAGAATTAAATAACCAAGCCATAGGATTTCGAGGTAGTTTGTTAGTGCAACATAAATCCTCAACTTTTTGTTAGGCATTTGCATAATCATGTTATGCAAATTAAGTCCTAATCGGTCTTAGGATTCCGAGGTAGTTGTTTGGTACGACATAAACCCTCACATCTTCGAGGCTATTTGTATGATCATATCATAGAAATATAAGTCCTGATTAATTAAAATTGGCAGGATTGCAATATTAAACAAATTCCCAAATTGAAGCCAAACAACAGGATAGTTTGAGAAGTTGCCAAGATTCTTCTTGGATCCTCAACTTCTCCTACTTCTCTTCCGTTGGACTCCTAAAATAGATTGTTCCAAATTCGAGCTAATCCCTATTGAAATTTCCAAAACTCAATCCTTTGAAAACCTTAAACTTTGAAATTCTTGAGAGCAAAACCACTGATCATTATCGAGAGTTTTCTTAAATGATTCCGATCATTTAAGATGTAATTAACTATAGGGGCTTGCCCTTATAGGGAACTTTAAGAACCCAGGTAATATAAACCCTGCTTAATTCATTTATATTAAGCAGGGGAACTTTTCGGCTTATAAAATTGGTTCGCAGACCAAA
This sequence comes from Papilionanthe hookeriana x Papilionanthe teres, assembly GCA_022702705.1. Lineage (NCBI taxonomy): Eukaryota > Viridiplantae > Streptophyta > Magnoliopsida > Asparagales > Orchidaceae > Papilionanthe > Papilionanthe hookeriana x Papilionanthe teres. The sequence goes on along the minus strand of CM040438.1, from coordinate 67,521,099 downwards.
CGGATGTCACAAATCTTCTAGTTTATTTAACCGAGCCCCATCATCAAGCAGTTTGTCTATTCTTTGGGATAAATATATGGTTTATGATGCGGTGCTCGTTTACATAAACTATTTGGGATGTGAGATCGGTTTGATTTCATATCTTAAAATTTTCAAACTTAAAATTATTTTCAAAATAAAATGCTACTTTCTAAATTATATATATATATATATATATATATATATATATATTTAAATTAAATTTAAAATCTAAAATTCGTCGACAATTTCTATAGGCGACCCCCTTTTCAAAGCACATAACCTAAAAATATGCCGACAACTTCTGGCGACTCCGCTGGGGACTAGTTCCTCTCTCCATTTTGATTAGATGGTTTTGCTTTCATAAATCGGTAGTGTATCCATGTCCTTAGTGGAACAAACTACCATTCTTCCGTTGGAATACCCCGTTCATTTCTGTCTTGAATGAGTATAGCCAACTCCTCTCAGATTTAGGAGCCACTGTTTAGACACCCCTAAATGGAGAGGTTCCGAAATCCTTTTACCTCTTTTCGAGGTGGGGTGGACCCCAATAGGTGTTAGTTTAGGAGCGGTCCTTCGAGTCAAGAAGTCTTGCATAAGACTTTCTCTTCCTTTCCGATTCTAAATCGAGCCCTTTACCTTTTCTATAACCTTTTTTCCTTAATCGTTTTGTTTCTAACAAACGAACCTCCTAATAAAAAATCTCTTTTAAAAATCACAAATACACTAAGATAAACGAAAATGTGTTCGGACTCTTTCTTTTTTTCGTCCTAAACTTTACGACAAAAAGAAGCATAATTTGGGACTGACATTCGGAATCTGCCCTGCAGAAAATGATTGCCCCAAAGTTAATCTTCTCCTTCACCAACGGAATGGACTTCGCTGTTTACAAGGATGAGCTGCCCGACAATGGGATCATCCGTTCCGGACAAGGATTCGACAACACAAATGTCAAGTTCATTGATGTCACTCTTTTCACACTAATGGACAAAATGTCGGAAACTGAGAAACCCGTAATTGAGTTCAACATGAAGTCGGCTCAGGAATTCCCTCCCCTGCAAAGGGTTCCAGCTGAAAGAGGTACTACTGTTCATAGGAGGACTGTTGTCTCTACCCCCACCAGTCTAGTCATCTCCGCACCTACCCCAACTTACGCCAAGCCGAAGGGAAGGAAATCCAAGTCCGTGATGAGCACGTCACCGTGGAGGGTACGGATTTTGCTACAATACCATCTCGTTTTTGAGATTGGGTCCGGTTCAAGAGTTGCACCCCTAACTCGGACTCAAAGAAGAAATAGAAACGGAAAGATCGCCAAGATCGAGAAAGCCGGAAGCTGCCGAAGTTGCTTTTCTAGAAGAAAATCCCGAGGATAGAGAAGAACCGCTCGAGTATATACCTCTGTTGGAAGGGAGCAGGTTTCACCCTCTCTCTGCCGCATCAGATGAAGAGAATGTTCGTAGGATCTCCGCTGCATTACCCCGACCTGCGTACTACAACAATTACAAGAGAAAAAGGGATAAGACTACGCCATTGGCTCGACTGCAAGCTGTTATAGAAAGATTGGCAAAGAAAGAAAGATGCCCTGTGTCAGAAATCTTGAGAAGGATAGTACGGGTACCAGCTAAATCTCGACTCGGACCGTGAATAGAGCCTGTTGCTGCCACAGAGAAACCAAAGAGGAAGATAAAAGCCAGTTCACCCGTTCTTGTATCGGGTCTACAAATTAAGGAGGATACCACCTTCCAGCATATAGCTGACAGATCATCCCTAGGCTTCCGGCTGCAGGAAGGATGGTATGGCGAACTACTACTGGCGAGCTAAGACCAAAACAATGTCCTGAGAAGAAAAGTCTCGTCAGGAGACTTGAATCAGAAGAAAGTGCTACTGCAATAAAGGGGACTCCCGGAAAGAAAGTTCAACAACTGTCACGAGACAACTGCGAGACGTGCAGAAAAGGCCACTAGAGGATGCCATGGACAAGTTAAGGACCGAAATCCGACGATTAGCAAAGGAAAGAGAAGAAAAACTAGAAGATGAAGTTGACTCATCAGAGTTCATGGATGAGGAGTATGCCGAGATCAATATGGTTGAGACACGAGCATCGTCAGCTTCACAAGGTGCTCCAGCAGCTGCAGAAAGAGATGAACCGGAAGTAATGAGGGCACGGCTTCGGGAAAGAGATGACACGATTTCTCGGATGGCAAAGAGGATGGAAGAGATGGGCTGCCGCCTTAGCCACTCTCCAGAGTCAGGTACAACCTCAGAAGGAGACACCCCCAGAAATTATCCATATTGCAGATGGAGGAAAAGAGATCACATCCGTCAATGGAGACGAATAACCAAAGAAAGATCCTGCACAAAGCATGATTCCAGAAAAGGACATTAAGAGCATGGTAGAACAGCAGGCGCGAGAAGCCCTAGCACAATCCAAGAGTGGAGCATCTATTCAGACGGGTAGACCTTACCCCGAAGAGTTCGATGCGATCCGATACCCGAAAGGCTTCGTACCACCTCTGTTTAAGACTTTTGATGGAACGGAAACCCCGAGCGACACGTTGCACATTTTCGTGCTAGTTGCTGCAATGCCGGTGGGAGCGACGCTCTACTCTTCCGCCAGTTCGTTAGCAGTTTATCAGGAATTGCCTTCGACTGGTACGCAGAGTTGCTGAATGGTCCAGTAAAGACCTTTTCAGAACTGGAGAATCTCTTCGTTAAACGATTTGCCAGGGCTCATCACCACATCACTATCGGTTATCTAGTGGTGGAGCAACAGAAGCCGAACGAGACTTTAGTGGATTACATACTTTGATGGAGAAACTTAAGCATGAAGTGTGAACCACAGCTTCAAGAACTACATGCGATCGACATCCTACTTAAAAGTATCCATGGCCCGATAGCACTCCTCCTTAAAGGATTTACAATCGAAGACTTTCGAGAAGTTGCTTAGCGAGGCCGAGAGCTTGCAAGAAGAGGCAAAGCGAGTTAAGTTTCGTAGACAAGACCGATAAGCGAAAACGCGTGAAAGCATTCGAAAAGAAATCTGGAATCGTCGCGGCAGTAGATAAGGGCAAGCAGCCGGTTCAGATACAGTCAGAGCGGCCACAGCCTAGTTATCAACCACCGCAACGGACTTATCAGCAACCTCTGCAGGGCTATTAGCAACCTCAGCAGGGCTATCAGCAATCTTGTCCGATCTATCAGTCGCCTCAGCATTATGAACAACCGCCTCGTTCATCGCGTACCTTAAGAGAACTTCTAAATAGAGAATATCCATTCAAAACTGAAGCAGTAGCAAAGATGTTCCACAGCTTAATGAAGACACCAGATTTTTAGCTGCCAGAGTCCAAGAAGCCGGAGGAAGTCAATAAGAAAGATCATCCGAACTATTGGCCTTACCACCAGATGCTCGGACACAAGATAGAGGATTGCATCACTTTCAACAGTTGGCTTGATGACAATCTCCGGAGAGGGAACATAACGATCCCAAAGGAATACATGAAGGAAACCCAGAAAGGAGGTTCCGTCAATATTATTTCAACGGATCCCATTGTTCTGATAAACCCGTACACGACTAATGATGGATGGAGTACTGTCTGGACAAGATCATCGAAGAAAATTTTGGATCACATCCAGACCGCTTCGGTACGCGCTTCAACCCAGAGTTTGAAACCTGTCAAGCCGGCACTATCACTTGCGATTGAAGAACCGCCCCAGAAGATGGAGAAGATCGTGGAAGAAAAGAAGACCGAGGCTCTGAAGGGTAGACTAGGGGCTGCTTATCCTAGGATGGTTGTTTCCGATTCGGGGGAGAAATCCCTCGAACTCCTGACTCTGTATGATTATCTTCTCGCTCCAGCGGGATCTTATAATGATAAGGGTTATGGCGTTGGCTACGTTTTGACTGTTTCTAACGATTACTAACTAACGACAACCAGCATGATCAGGATCTTGATTCCAATACAAATAACGATTCTCAAATCATACACAACCTCGACGACCACGATAAAGAAGATGTTTACAAAGGAGGCTACGAAAGCTCGACAAGAAACGAGTCTAGTTATGAATTCCGAGGAGCTCCGATCACGATAGAATTAGAACCATCAGACACCGAAGCAATTGCAGAAGACCAGTTGTTCTGATTCAAGAGCACCGGTAAATTTAGAAGAGATAACAGAGGTCAATCTAAGAAGCGGAAAAGTTCTACCCCCGAGAATGGGTCCAAAGGATAAAGGAAAGCAGGTGGTTGCTCAGGAAGAGCCAACCCCAGCAGAGGAACTGCCCATTCGGGAAGAAACCGAGGAACATGGTAATAAAGTGGACTACAACGTGCTAGCCCATCTTAGGAAGCTACCAACCAAACTAAGCATATACGACGCTCTGATCCTGTCAAAGGAGATGAGGGAGGCTACGATCAAGGCTTTACTTGATCCGGAGATTTGTTTAGCTCAAATGGCCGGTGATTCCTTCGACGAGGTTTGCTCGTTAAGAGAACAACGAGGTGTTACCTTCACGGACAATGATCTTTTACTGGGAACAGCTGATCACAACCGACCGTTATACATTTCAGACACTATTAGAAAGTTTACGCTCTCCAGAGTGTTGGTTGATCCAGGAGCATCAATCAACATAATGAATCTTCGGAAGATAGTATATTTGGAAATTGATGCTCGCGAGCTTGAAGCAGACAAGATGCTATTAAGAGGCTTCAATCAAAAAGGAGAAAGAGCTCTTGGATCGATAACACTACTAATGAAGACCGGTGATTTAGCAAAGACAACCGCAAAATTTCACATAATTGATTCTGAGACATCGTTCAACGCTCTACTGGGTCGGCCATGGATCCATGAAAACTGGATGGTACCGTCGTCTCTGCACCAGTGCATAAAGTATTACGAAGGACGGGAACAGTGTATCAAAGGTGATTTACAACCGTTCTTCGTGCATGAAATTGGAATTCATGAAGATGCGGCCTACTACGCACCTCCGAAAAAAACAATTTTTTGCAAAAATACCATACCAAATGAAGCAAAAAAAATTCGAGACGATGAAGAACCTGAAGTTCTAGTCCAACAGTTACTCACCACTCCCTTACAGCGAGATGGTGAAGATTTCTCCAGAACTCGCACCCGAGGTCGAGGCCGGGACGAGGACGTGGAAGAAATATCGGAACGGTTGGATAGAAGAAACCGGTCATCGATGTTGATTGGGAGAACACCTCCGAAGAAGAAGAAGAAATCAAGAAAGAAGCAGCAACAATAAATCAGAAGAAACCACAGTTCAAGATCTCTCTCGAAGATGAAAAGAATGAAGAATATAAATCAATGTACGAGAAGATTAACTATCATGTAAATACTATGACCCTGACCCCGATCCATTCTAATAAGATCGAGGGTATGGTGGTCAAGGAAGTGCATGGTGGTGGTATTAAACCAATCAAGTTTTACCGTGGTGCTTCTTCTTCCAATACTGAAAAAGATGTACAATTTGAAGATGTTACCTCATCTGAATTAATGGAATTACCTTTTGAGTGGTACTCTCCATGTGTTCAAAATTTAATTCAACTTGGTGTCTTACCTCGACAATGGACAAAAGGCCGATCACAACACTTTGAAAAATTATGGAATAATGCCGGTCGGCCTTCCAATTCAAAACATGGTCTCGGATTTGACACAATAGGATCAGTTGATGATACGGGACTTTGCTTGGTTGTCACTTGCGAGCCTAATGAAGACTGCTTAGAAGCCTCAGAAGATCTTGAAGATCTGCCAATCGGAGATGCTCCGCTAGAAATTGAGGAAGAAATCAAATCTACAATAGACGAGTTGACGGAAGTTAACTTAGGTACTAGCGAAAAGCCTAGGCCTACCTTTGTTAGCTCCTTACTCAATAAAGAAGACTCCGAGGAAATAATCAAGCTACTAATGGAATTCAAGGACTATTTTGCTTGGAGTTACGACGAAATGCCAGGATTAGCTCCAGAAGTCGCAGTTCACAAGTTAGGAGTAGATCCTACTTCCGTTCCAGTCAGACAAGCTCCCAGAAGAGTGCGTCTAGAAATTGAGCAACAAGTAATAGCCGAAGTTAAGAAGCTAATAGACGCTAAATTTGTCTGTGAAGAACAATACCCAACTTGGTTAGCCAACGTGGTACCAGTCAGAAAGAAGAATGGTCAGATCAGAATCTGTGTAGATTTCAGAGATTTAAATAAAGCATGTCCAAAGGACGAATTCCCGTTACCAATTCCAGAATTGATGTTTGACATCGCTTCAACACATGAAATCTTCTCATTCATGGATGGATCTTCGGGATACAACCAGATAAAGATGGCACCAGAAGACGAAAAGCTCACGGCCTTCAGAACGCCGATCGGAGTGTATTGCTACACAGTAATGCCATTCGGACTAAAGAACGCAGGAGCAACATACCAAAGAGCGATGACGAAGATTTTTGATGATCTCATTCAGAACCAAGTCGAGTGTTATGTGGATGATGTGGTCATCAAGAGCAAACTAAAAGAAGATCATTTGTATGATTTGAGAATTGTTTTCGAGCGACTAAGACAATTTAACCTTAAGATGAATCCCTTAAAATGCGGCTTCGGTGTCACCTCCGGGAAATTCTTAGGATTTGTTGTTCGACATCGTGGGATTGAAATCGATCCGGAAAATATTAAAGCTATTTTAGAAATGCCTCCTCCCAAAACGTTGAAACAACTACGATCCTTTCAAGGGAAGTTGGCATATCTTCGACGCCTTATCTCGAACTTGTCAGGTAGGTGTCAGCCCTTCTCAGCATTAGTTAAAAAGGATGCCAAATTCGTTTGGGATGAGAAATGCCAGCGGGCATTCAAGGACGTTAAGCAATATTTAATGACACCTCCTGTCTTAGCAGCCCTAGACTCAGGTAGACCGTTGTTACTTTATACCGCAGCTTTAGACAACTCCCTTGGAGCCCTACTAGCCCAGGTCAATGACGAGGGGAAAGAAAACACTCTCTACTACTTAAGTCGTCGTCTAATTCCAACGGAAGTAAAGTATCCTCCTATTGAGAAGCACTGTTTGGCTCTGATCTTCGCCGCTCAAAAGCTCAGGCATTACATGCTTTCTCATAAAGTCAACCTTATTTCGAGAGTTAATCCGTTGCAATACTTGATGACCCGACCAACGCTTTCTGGCAGACTTGCCAGGTGGTCGATGATACTGTTGCAATTCGACATAACTTTCAATCCTCTTCGCGCCGTAAAGGGACATGTCCTAGCAGACTTCCTTGCAGAACACCTTTTACAGGCAGATTCGCCTCTCGACGAAGATTTGCTTGACGAGCAGATAATGAGGCTAGAAGACCCTGATGATCGACGTTGGGAACTATACTTCGACGGTGCATCCTCAGCACAGAAGAACAAAGAATTGCAAACGATAGTGCCCGGTAAGGCAGGAATCAGACTAATCTTTATAACACAAGAGCGGGGGATGTTAAGATACTCCTACCACTTAACAGAACCGTGTACAAACAACGAGGCAGAACACTAAGCCCTTATAACCGGATTGGAATTAACCATTCAGATGGGAATAACGGACATCAACATCTACAGAGATTCTCAGTTGATCATTCAACAGGTCGCCGGACAGTAAAGAATTTTAAAGCCAAGACTCGAGCAGTACTTTAAGTACGCCATGAAATTGTTGGAACAAATTCCAAACGTAACAATCTACAAGATTCCCAAAAAAGAAAATGCTCTCGCCGATGCGCTAGCCCGCCTTGCAAAGGAATTTGTCTGCTTGCAGGATGAGTCAGTTGAAGTGTCAGTTCAAGGACGACAGGTCCTATCAGAGCTCGACATGGATACAGTACACAAATCAAAAAGAGCAGAAGAAACAATTGCAGCAGTGACTGAAAATACAGAAGATTGGCAGCAACCATTAATAGACTACTTGCAAACAGGAAACCTGCCTGACGATAAGTCGTTAGCCCATCAAATCAAGAAAAGAACTCTATCTTACGCATTAATAAACAATACATTATACAGAATGTATTTTGATCAGATGTGGCTAAGATGCCTGAGCGGGTCTAAGGCTCGTGAAATCGTTAAAGAAGTACATTCAGGACTTTGTGGCGCTCATCAGTCGGGTCCGAAAATGAAAATGAAGATTAAAAGACTAGGGTACTACTGGCCCTCAATGATGACCGACTGTATGAAAGTTGCCAAAAGTTGTCACCAGTGCCAAGTGCACGGAGTGGTTCTACACCAACCTCCAAATGTGCTACATCCGACAATCGCATCGTGGCCATTTGAGTGTTGGGGCATAGATATAGTGGGCCTGATAGAACCGCCTTCTTCAAGAGGACATCGCTTCATTCTAGCAGCTACATACTACTTTTTTAAATGGGCAGAAGCTATACCACTCAGAGAAGTAAAGGCACACCACGTGCTACAGTTTTTCAAGAATAAAGTCGTCTAACGTTTCGGGGTACTGCGCAGGATCATTTCAGATAATGGGTCTGCATTCAAAAGTAAAAATATCAACAATTTTATCAGAAGACACGGGATCGATTGGCGATACTCAACAATCTACTACCCAAGAGCAAACGGCTTGGCCGAGGCTTTTAATAAAACTCTCGTTCAAATTTTAAAGAAAACTTTGGACGACAATAAGAGAAATTGGCACGAGAAGTTGTTAGAAGCCTTATGGGCCTACAGGACGACTTTTAGGACTCCTACTCAGTCTACGCCTTACGCTTTAGTGTACGGGTCCGAGGTCGTTTTGCCCCTAGAAGTTCAGCTTCCGTCACTCCGAATTGCGGTTGTAGAAAAGATCACTACAGAAGAAAATGCCAGACTACTACTGGAAGAATTGAAAAGCTTGGAAGGGAAAAGACTTTCCGCACAGCAGAATTTAGAACTGTATCAAGCCAAGATGATCTAGGCCCATGATAAACTGGTCCGCCCAAGAACTTTCAAAGTCGGTGACTTAGTTCTTGTTCTCAGAAGACCTATTCTTGCACATCGCAAGATAGGTGGTAAATTTGAACCAACATGGGAAGGGCCGTTCGTGGTCGAGACAGTCTACTCTGGAGGTTCCTACCAACTGGTGAATTACCGTGGAGAACGACCCATGCTTCCAATCAATGGACGGTATTTAAAGAAGTATTACATGACCTGATGTTTCGAAGGGTGGCCTCTAAAATAGAATCTTATCCCTAGAAACACGGGTGAAGTAATCACATTGTGACTGGGTCCGAGCCCAAAACAAAATAAAATGGATAAAGAAAATCTCATTAACAAAAATGTTAAAAAGAAAACATGGGAAATCATAATAGTAAAATGTCAATCCTTCCTTTTAAATCCATTCATTCCTGATATTTTCTCATCTCTTCCTACTTCCTTTAAATTTAAAAGAAGTGAATAAGAATTTTTAAGTGTTTTTTTTTCTTATTGTTCTTGTTCTTAGTACAGCCCCTGATCATTTCCTTGTTTTTTTGCAGGGAAATGTCGAACGGGCGGTTGGTTCTAAACTTTAGAAATGGCGTGACTCTATCACTTGATGAAAAGAGGGTGAGGGATGGAGAAGTGATAGAGATTGACTCAGACTTCACACCAGCCGGCTTACAATACGAAGAAAATGATTGGATCCCAGTTGATCAAAAAGAACTTCACGATCGGACAGTGATGAAAATGGGTGGCCCGAGCCACCAATCCAGCAGCAAGAAAAGAAAAGCAAACGCCGCACATGTAACCGGAGAGGATAAGAAAGTTAAGTCCGTGGTTGCCACAGCAGAGGGTAGGCTTGTCAGCGCCGCGCCCGCAGAAATTCAAGGGGTAAGGAGAGCTACTCTCACTGCTACCCGACGAAGAAATAAGAATCGTCGCATTCGCAAAATGTTGACCAAGTTAGCAGAAGATCAACATGAACAGACAATGGATACTGTTAGTGCAAATGCTCCAAGGAGACCGGTTCGTCAGGAACCAGAAAGAAGAAAGTCAACTCCAAGAAGGTCGGAATAGATAAAAGAAATACCAAGAAAAGCAGAAATAAAGTCGGTACCTCGACGCCGAGCATATGTACCGGATCCGAAGAGTCTTGTTACGAAAGCAACCCCGGAGGATGTCCCTACGGAGACTATCCCCGAGGAGCCGAGGCATGCAGAAGAACATGCTGGGGTTGAGCCATACATCCCGCAGTATGTTACTAGACACCGAGAACTTCAGATAATCCCGGAATACGAGCTGGAGAAAATGCAACTAGTTGAGAAGAAAACCTTTGAATACTTTGAAAGAATTGGAAACGAGAGGGTCAACATCTTGGAAGGCCTCGAGCTGCATACAGATGTTTTCTCAGATTATGAGCAGCAACAAATTGTAGATTGCATCCTTGAATTGCAGAAAATTGGTCGAGCCGGCCGCCTGAGAGAAAAGACATATTCAGAACCCCGAAGATGGATGCCAGGAAAAGTAAGAGTTACAATCCAATGCGGATGTTGCTACAATTTTGCCACAGACAGGAAAGGAAATCCACCAGGGATACTCTGTCGCAGTGAGGTGGATCCAATGCCAAGAGTCATCAAGCGAATGGTGAAAAGGATGATAACATGGAGGGTATTGCCTGCAGATTGCATACCCAACAGCTGCATTATCAACATCTACAAGGAAGGCGAATGCATACCGCCGCATATAGACCATCATGATTTTGTTAGACCCTTCTGCACAGTATCATTCCTCAACCAGTGCAACATCATGTTCGGATCTAACCTCCGGATTGCAGGCCCCGGTGAGTTCCGAGGGCTGGTGGAGATACCACTACCGGTAGGTTCCGTCCTTGTGTTAAAAGGAAACCGAGCAGAAGTTGCGAAGCATTGCATTCCAGGAGTGCCTGTGGAGCGGATCTTAGTTACTTTTAGAAGAATGGATGACAAAAAAATGCCTTACCATTTTTAGCCAGATCCAGAATTGGAGAGTCTCCAGCCCTACGAGCTGTGAGTTACATTGGAGATATCAAACCTCCAATGCACATCCATAAGGCATTCCTGCCAAGGATGGTTTAGAAGGTGATGTTATGGCCCATGTTTCTTACTATTCAGACATGGATTTTTTACAGACACTTTTGGATGGATCAACAAGAAATTTACACAGTCCATTTTGGATTTACATGGATTGTATGAGACATTAAATTTCTGAGGAAAATGTCATCATGACTAAGATCAAGTTGTATGATGTACTTTCAGCAAGTTGGAATGAAAAGACTATGTCATATTTTGCCATAACCTCTTTTTGTGCAAATTGACTGGGAAATGCCATTAAAGTTAAATGAACTTTGAACGAAGAACAGAAAAGAAAAGAGAATAAATGAGAATTTTCCCTAAAAATCTAAATATTAAAATGAACTTCAAATTCACATGAACACTAAATAAATGACAAAAAAAAAAAATGGGATCGTTAAAGGACAAAAAAAATGAATCTAAATCTCAAATTGAATTCTGATCTGAATCCTCTGATTCGAATCTTTCAGTTCTTCTCTCAATCGAAATCTGTTTGAAACTCTTTTGAAATTTGAATATTTTTCTTGACTTATTTCTAAGTCAAGTCTTTTCAGCTTGGTACACTTACCAGCTCCTTTCAATTCTCTTTCTTCTGTGTCTTAGAGGATCAACTAGTTCTATTGACACGGAGCCACGAACTTTGTTCGATTTGGTTCTGATGGCATGAGACTGGGTCCCTCTTCATACAGATAAATCTTCGAGACTGGAGCCTAACTTACAGTTCTCCTCAAGGCTAGAGCCTAACTTCTAGTCCTCTTTCAAACCTTCGAGACTGGTACCTAAATTCCAGTTCTCTCCTTTTGAGGTCGGTACCTAAATTCCGACTCTCTTTTTGAGATTGATACCTAAATTTCAATTCTCATCTCTTTCGAGATCGATACCTAAATTTCGATTCTCTTCCGAGACTGGTACCTAAATTCCAGTTCTCTCCTTTTGAGGTTGGTACCTAAATTCTGACTCTCTTTTCGGGATCAGTACCTAAATTCTGATTTCCATTTCCTTCGAGGCTGGTACGTAAATTCCAGTTCTCTCCTTCCGAGGTCGGTACCTAAATTCTGACTCTCTCATTCGAGATCGATACTTAAATTTCGATTCTCTTTCGAATTGATACCTAAATTTCAATTCTAAATTCTGAGACTGGTACCTAAATTCCAGTTCTCTTCCTTCGAGGTCGGTACCTAAATTCCGACTTTCATTCGAGATCGATACCTAAATTTCAATTCTCTTTCGAATTGATACCTAAATTTCAATTCTAAATTCCGAGACTGGTACCTAAATTCCAGTTTTCTTCCTTCGAGGTCGGTACCTAAATTCCGACTCTCATTCGAGATCGATACCTAAATTTCGATTCTCTTTCGAATTGATACCTAAATTTGAATTCTAAATTCCGAGACTAGTACCTAAATTCCAGTTCTCTTCCTTCGAGGTCGGTACTTAAATTCTGACTCTCATTCGAGATCGATACCTAAATTTCGATTCTCTTTCGAATTGATACCTAAATTTAAATTCTAAATTTCTGAGACTGGTACCTAAATTCCAGTTCTCTTCCTTTAAGGTCGGTACCTAAATTCCGACTCTCATTCGAGATAGATTTCTAAATTTCGATTCTCTTTCAGGTTTGATACTTAAATTTCTAATCTCACTCTCTCGAGATCAGTACCTAAATTCTAATTGTCATCCTTTTTTTCCCGTCGATACTTAAACTCTGATTCTCACTCTAAGGCTGGTACCTAAATTCCAGCTCTCTTCGCAATCCCGAGGTTGAAACCCAGGATTCAATTCTCACTTCAAATCCAAATTTCAAATTCAAAATTCCTTTAAATCGAATTTAAATTAAACTTCAATCGAACTTGAAACTCAGAACAAATCGAAATCCAAACTCACACATTGAACTTGAAATTTAAAAGTAAACTGAAATCTAAATCGAATTCCCCAGATCTTGTGATTTGGAGTTCACCTCCTTTTCCATTCCCCAGCAAGAGTTCAGGAATCTCCAGTCTTGGAAATATACCTCATACTCCTCAGCGAAAATTCTTCTACTTCATCCTAAGTTTGTCACTTGGACATCTGTGTTGGTTTTGTTGATCTCTTCGGTCAACGCCAATACGCGCGGTGTGCTTGGTTAGCACACCACACCTATTGGGGGTCCATTTATTGACCTCATTTTTGATGAGGTCTTTTGCTTCTCTCTTTAGTACTTAGGATCTAGCCTTAGGTTTTTCCTTTAACTAATCTTAGAGGACTAGAAATGGAACCCACCCTTTAGAAATTGAAACTACTTCTTAACTCCCTGCAAACCCCACAAGCTTGATTGTAGAACCCTAATCACACGGAGGGTTGAAATCAAATGTGGAGGTTTAAAGGATGAGTTCCCATAGGACTTTTTGGCCTTAGGGATACCACAGGTGGCCTTGGCACTGGTGAGGGTTGACTTGCACATACACTACACTCTCACACACATTCCAAGTCCTAAAGCCACACTCTCACCCAACTTGACTTCCTGACTCATGTAGGTAATTCATATGGATGGTCCTTAACCCCTAATCCCCTGGCAAAGAGGGTTAGGAACAACATAGTGAATGCCCCAAATGAGTCCTCTCATGGCTCATATGGGCTTAATATGGCTTCATGGCTCATATGGGCTTAATATGGCTTCATGGCTCAACCAAAATAATTCCATTTCACTCACATTTGATCAATCTTCATTTTTCCAAAATTTTAATTTTTGACCCCCGGGGCCCTACACCCACAAAACCTACCAAATGCCCTTGGAACTACCCAAAATTTGCAAAATTGCCTAAATTACCCAAGATCCCTCAAAATCAATCCTAAACACCTCCCACCACCCAAATTGACCATCTTTGGCCAAAAATACCAAAATATCCAAAAATACCCCTAAACCCCACAAAATCACCAAAATACCCTTTTGCCCCAAAAAATCCAAAAATTTAGAAAATTCCCAAAAAAATTCAGAAAATCCCAAATATTCCCAATTTCATTTTGTTCAACTACACCATTGGCCAATTTTGTCAATTTACCCCACTTTTACCAAAACCCCCAATTTGACCCATTTTTAACATAAGTAAACCCATTTTGTCAAACCAAACCACCCCAATTGACCACAATTCTGGTCCAATTCAATTCTAAACTTCAAATCAATATTCCCAACATCAATTTAGACCAAATTCAACTCCAATTTGATTGACATTTGGGCCCAATTTCAATTTGAAGCCTAAGGCTCAATTTTGGCCCACGACCTAAACCTAGCCCAAACCAACCCAATTCAACCCCAATTGGCCCCAAATCTTTTCTAAAGCCTTCCTAACACCCCCATAAACAAAACACTAACTTGATTTTCCCAAAATTTGAACCTAAACTCCACCCAAACCTAACCCAAAACCAAAATCCCTTAAATTGACCTAAGCCCGAACCTAACCCAAATGGGCCCAAATCCCAAAATTAGAGCCCAACCAAAGTTGGAAACTCTTTGTGACACTCCCATGAACATTTCTCAACATTAATTTTACATCAAATCCAGCTTTAGCCCAACCTTAGCCCAAGTTATCCCAATTTCGCCCACCTTGGCCCCTTTACCAAAAGACCCCACATTAAACCAAATTCAATTCAAAATCACTTCATACTTGTTCCAAACCACTCATGAGACATGCCTAAACCAATTGCAACATTTATTTGGCTTGGTCCTTCACAAAAATTTCATCCAAAAGCCCATTTTAAAATCCAAAAGCCCACTTCCTTAAACCACTTTAAAAGCCCATCCAAAACCATTTCAAAAGCCCAATATCTATCCTAAAGCCCACATGACATCTTCATTGATCATCCATTCAATCAAGACCACCCCTATGTCCAAAATCCATCATGTTGATCAAACCAAAATGGCATCATGACAAATCCCATTAAAAGAATTCCAAATTTTCAAAATTCCAAATAACCCATTTCCATGAAATTGAGCCAAGCCATGAGCAAGCCATAGACAAGCCTTGTAGCCATGCTTAAGCCACATGGAAGCCATGAGAATCTTAGGATTGTCAACCCTCCCTAAATGGCAAAAGGAGGAGATCCTTTAAACACTCCCTAAAAGTCATTAGCCATACCCATGTTCCACCCTAACCCAAAATTAATCCAAATATATTTGGATGGGGACTTCTCCACTCCAAACCAGCTGACTCATCAGACCTCCCTCAGCCCAAATCAGTCCCTTGGTGGGTGCACCAAACCCAAATACATGAATTGACCAAAATCAAGACAAAATGACCCTTGCCCCATGCCATTTTAATCAAACCTCCTTACACATGGCAATAGCCAATCGCTTGCACCAAACTCGATCCCCGGACTCACCGAGTCAAGATGGTGACCGACCACCGCCGGCCGGCCGCACGGGTCGCCGGAAAACACCATGGCCGAGAGCTCCATGTGAGCCAAATTTTTTAATTCTCCCTGGCTGAGCTGTCCCAACCCAAATGGACACCATGGTAGTTCTTCTCCTCCCCTGAGCAGCTGATCCCAGCCTCCAATTGCCCCTGGGAAGCCCTCCAGCCACCTCTATTTAAACACCACTACCTCTCGGCCAAAGGAGGAGTTGAACCAAACCTTACCAAAACTCTGCCAAAATCATTCCGGACCCCTCTCCGGACATAGAGAACTTGATCCCCACTGAAATCCAGCCCTAAAACCCTCTCTTTGAGCTCAATTTCTGAGTTGAAAATCCACCCCAAAAACAGGACACTTCACCACAGTGAGCCAATCTCCAAATTGATTGATCATACACCTTCACCAGACCAAGAGGAGAACTCCCCAGCAAAAGCCCCCTCACCAGGCCAGCCATTGCTTCCAGCCTCCAAGCTTTGTGATCGGCCTTGGTCACTTTCATACCTAGATAATTCCCCAGAGCCAGAGACTTCATCTGGAGCTTGCCTGGACTCAATCGAAGGTGACACAACTCTCAGATCGAAGCTTCACTTCTCTAAGCAAAGGTATGAACTCATTCTTCCTCCCGAGCTTCCAGCAATTCTCCATTTTGTTTGGGTTAATTTCATAGCCCATAAGCTGTATGGATGTGTTCGTCTCCTCAAGACGAATCCATAGAGCATAAGAACACAAAAAATCCGTTGAGAAATGAGAGAGATCTTAGGGTTTGAGTGTGGACGGCTCTCGGGACACACCAGTCGGAGACGTTGATCGGTCGCCGTTGGATCGAGCATGTATCGAATGGACGGTGCAGATCGCGTCGGATTAGAAGATGGAGAGGGACCGCGGGACGTGTGGCTGCTGACTCAAGTGGCGACGCCGAATCACAGCGCGACACGTAGGGGCTTCGGAGCTGCCAAGGTTGATGCGGCGCCGCGTGGATAAGTAGGAAATTAGGGTATTTTTGAATTATTTAAATGCCCTGAACTTCAAAAATTCATATCTATCCATAGAAAAATTACAAAAATAAAATAAAAATACCCTCTAGCTCAGTGAACAGAGGAGAATAATGTGGAAAAGAAATTAAGTTAATTGGATGAGTATTTTATTTTAAATAATTTATTTACTATTTTCAATGTTTTGATTCTCCATTTGTATAGATAATTCACCATGGCATGGGACCATAGGGCTTTTGAAGCCTCTGATCTTGGGAACATTCCCTGAATTTTTCAAGGTCAGAGGCCATCTCTGTGAAAAGTTATTGATTTTTCAAGTTCATTTCACTCTTTTAGGTATTTTAATTCCAATAATTAGCATGTTGTGAAATAAATTCTAGAAAAATTTGGTGATGTTTCTTAGGACCAGGGGACCCTATGAAAAATATATTTTGAGTTAATTCATTCATAATAATCCTAATTGGCCTAAACCCCTAAAATTGAATTTAAATTAATTACGATTAACCACAAATCAAATTGACTTGAAAACAATTCTCCATTACTCTTTAGGGTCAGAGGAACCTTACATAAAATTTTGAAATCAATTGGACTTGATTAACCCCACCAAATGGATTGATTAAGCCTCATAAGCAAAATGGAACTTTAAAAATTCATAACTCCAAAAATACTTTTCAAAAATTCAGAAAAATGGTTTTGGAATTTCTCTGATATCAGGGGAGTTCAGGAAAAATAAAATTGGAATTTTCTAAAAAAGTTGTTTTTTCACCATATTTTAATATTTTAATAATTAAAAAATAATAAAAATCACAAAAATATTAAAAATCATAAAAATGTCACATTTTGACTCCTAATCACTTAGGAACAAACCAAATATTTTTCCCAAGTCCCTAGGATAAGATATTGAATTTTAAAGGCTTAATGTAATTTTTAATATTAAAAAATGAATTTTCAACCTTTTTCACTAAAATAATTCTAATAAATCAAAGAAAAATCAAAAAAATTATAAAATTTATTTCTCTAGACTCCTTAAGGTTAGAAAAAATTAAGAAAAATATAAAATATATATTTTAAATTTTATTTTATTTTAAATTTAATTAATACTCTAAAACTCAAAATAATTATAATAAATAAAATATAATTCAAAAAATCACAAAATTTGGTCCAAGTGGTCATCTAGTCATTAGGAACATCTCATAATTTGCTTAAGGACAGAAACCTTTCCTTGGTCATGTTGTTGAATTTTCTTTGAAAACCCCTATTTTCTACTAAAAATAATTATATAAATAAATTAAATTCAGAAAAATCACATTTTCTCCTCTAATGTCTTAATTGACATGTGAGTGAGGTGACATAAAAATTTCAAATTCATTTGAGCTCAATTTAGTGAGTTATGAAATAAATAAGCTTAAAAGGGCATAAAGGTAATTAAAAATTTTAACCCTTAATTAAAACTTTAGGTTTAATAAAAATGGGGGGGTAAAATATTAGATTTTAACTTTCTCTTGGATGCTTGAAACTTTGGGAAATTAAGGGGTAGAAACCCATTAAACACTCTGAAAATATCAAAATGAAACTTTAATTAATTAAATAATTTAAATTCTGGAAAGAATATATTTAAAATTTGGATTATTAAAATAGGGATATTATTAAGAGGATATTTATTCTTTAATTTAAAAATCCCTAAATAACTCACTTTAACAATATTTAGTTCTTAATTGAAAATTAAAATAATAATCCAAATTAACAATTAAAACTAAAATTAACAATTTAAATTAAAATTAAAATTAAATTAAAATTAAATAAAATTTAAATTAAAATAAATTTAAAATTAAATTAAATTAAAATTAAAATTAAATTAAAATTAAAATTAAATTAAAATTAAATTAAATTAAAATTAAATAAAATTAATTTAAATTTAATTTAAGTTAAATTAAAATCAAATTAAATTAAATTAAAATCATTTAACAACAAACCTAAATGAAATCATTAAGAATTAAATCAAAACATATCAATAATTTCAACACCTCTTTCTATCTAAGTAAATTTAAAACATGAACATCAATTTGAAATACTAAGATAATTAAAAATGTAAAGATTTAAATCAAATCTAAAATAATTTGAATACTTATTCCAAACTTAAAATCATTAAACTAAAACTCGAAACTTTAAATTAAGAATGATTAAAATTCTCGATAAATCAACTTGCCCTTAAAGGCTTTAATTATTATAACTTTTAAATAGAGTATTAAGTGAGATGTCACTTCATTCATCAGGTAATCAAATACCTAAGTTCACTGAGCAAGAGACAGTTTAACTAAACTCCTGGATGATTAATTCACACGTGCGATTAAATTTACTTGGACTTAAAATAATCCCAGAAGTATTGAAAAGATGTTTAGGACTCGTCCTAAACACTTCCTCAATACGACGGGATGTTTTAGAAGAAAAATTGAATTTAATTGTTCTTTGATGAAGAAAATCATCCTTAAACCAAAGCAACAACCTAGACGTCATAGGAAATGACTAGTTATAGGATTAGGAATTTGGTAGACAACCAAAACCCTTTCCCTTAGCTTTACCTAGGTATCTATTGAAATATTTAAATGCTTTAACATGTGTTTTAAGTGCATCTTGGGATGACGGGAAGACCCTTCAGGTACGCTTTTATTTTATGCAGTTTACTTTATTGCAAATTACTTACATGCATTGCACTTTACTTTTCTTGCATGATAAATAAAATTGTTGCAAGAAAACCAAAACCTTTAGGATAGTCCCTGAACTGAAACCAAAACTAAATTAAAAGTCATTGCAAGATAAAATTTACCGCCACAACATTCCAAAATATAAAACAACTCAAAATTTAATGACAAACAGAACAACAAAACTACAATTGCAACTAAATTAAAACGTCTCGTCGAATGATCGGGAATGCCTCGGATGATGTAACCCACGTGTTGCTAACGGGATTTCCCACGGTCAAAATGAAAGTGTGGAACTCATTCAGTTGAGTTTGGCAAATTCATCTGGACTAAGTGAATTCAATGAAAATAACGTTGCCGGGATGACGAAACCGTGGGATCTTAATCGGTTTTGTTTAAACAATTTTAAGATTTCTCTAAACCAAGATACTTTTCTCATCCCCTTGATTTTCACTTTCTAAAACCAAACCTCTGCAACAACAAGGAGCTTGGAGCACAGTGGGCAGCACGGCCATCGTCATCAGCAAAACTCGGGTCTACTTCAGCAAAACCTTTCTTAGAATTAAATAACCAAGCCATAGGACTTCGAGGTAGTTTGCACAGTGCAACATAAATCCTCAACTTTTTGTTAGGCATTTGCATAATCATGTTATGCAAATTAAGTCCTAACCGGTCTTAGGATTCCGAGGTAGTTGTTTGATACGACATAAACCCTCACATCTTCGAGGCTATATGTATGATCATATCATACAAATATAAGTCCTAATTAATTAAAATTGGCAGGATTGCAATATTAAACAAATTCCCAAATTGAAGCCAAACAATAGGATAGTTTGAGAAGTTGCCAAGATTCTTCTTGGATTCTCAATTTCTCCTACTTCTCTTCCTTTGCACTCCTAAAATAGATTGTTCCAAATTTGCATCCCTATTGAAATTTCCAAAACTCAATCCTTTGAAAACCTTAAACTTTGAAATTCTTGAGAGCAAAACCACTGATTATTATCGAGAGTTTTCTTAAATGATTCCCGTCATTTAAGATGTAATTAACTATAGGGGCTTGCCCTTATAGGAAACTTTAAGAACCCTGGTAATATAAACCCTGCTTAATTCCTTTATATTAAGTAGGGGAACTTGTTAGCTTATAAAATTGGTTCGCAGACCAAACGGATGTCACAAATCTTCTAGTTTATTTAACCGAGCCCCATCATCAAGCAGTGTGTTTATTCTTCGGGATAGATATACGGTTTATGATGCGGTGTTCGTTTACATAAACTATTTGGGATGTGAGATCAGTTTGATTTCATATCTTAAAATTTTCAAACTTAAAATTATTTTCAAAATAAAATGCTACTTTCTAAATTATATATATATATATATATATATATATATATATATATATATATATATATATATATATATTTAAATTAAATTTAAAATTTAAAATTCACCGACAATTTCTATAGGCGACCCTCTTTTCAAAACACATAACCTAAAAATATGCCGACACACCAGCCCATTCAGGCTTAGCAATTTTCTACCAGGATGCCCAATGTATCTGCTTTCTTTTACCAGCCCAGAGAAAGTGGTTAAAAGCCCTTTCTAATTGCACTTGGGTGCTCTTTTTCATGGTGGTCATCTGCATAAGATAATTGGGGAGGGTAGTAAGGATGCTTTTAAGTAAGGTAAGTCTCCACCCAGATGATAAATAAATGTGGGTCCAGTTAGAGAGATAAGTACAAATTTTGTTATGGGTATCATCAAAATGGGTCTGCTTTGTTCTGCCAATGTTGAGCTGAACCCCCAAATATTTGATAGGTAAGGTTGTGCTGGAAAAGCCAATATGATTGAGAGCCCACTGTTTAGTGTCCTGAGACACCTTCTTAGAGAATAATATTTGACACTTAGCTTTATTAAAACTAAGGCCGATCGTTCCTGAAAAATCTGGAGGCACGTATAAATGTAGGTCACAGCCCTTTTAGAAGCATTGGAGAAAATCATGACATCATCTGCATATATTAGATGAGAAATAGGAATGTGGATTTGTGATGATATCTAACCTGCTGATAATTATTTTGCAGATGACTAAGCATTGAGGAGAAGTGGTCCATGGCAAGAATAAAGAGAGTGGGGGAAGGGGGTCCCCCTGCTTAAGGCCCCTGGTAGCAGAAAAAGGCCCCCAGCTGGAACCATTTATCAAAAGGGAGTGGGAATTATTGTTGAGCCATCTTTGAATCAAATTACAAAAACTTTCATTGAAACCCCTAGCTGACAGCACCTTTAAAATGAAATCCCAGTGGATAGTATCATAAGCCTTCCTGATGCCCAATTTGTAGATTAGATTACCCCCTCTACACTGCTTGTTTACGTCCAGGAGCAATTCTTGGGCTAACAGCACATTATCAGAAATGGACCTGCATTTAATGAAAGCTAATTGATTTAGATTGATAATTTTATTTAAATGAGGCTGAATCCTTATGACAAGGATCTTGCTAATTATCTTGCTTATAACTGAGGTAAGACTGAAGGGTTTGAATTGATCCCAACTATTCAGTTCAGTGTTCTTTGGAATAAGGACAATATTGGAAGAGCTAAAGAAATAAGACATATCCTTCCCATGGAAAAAACTAATAATTGCGGCAATAACATCAGCTTTAATAACAGTCTAGGATTTTTTGTAGAAATCAGCAGTGAAGCCATCAGGCCCAGTGGATTTATTGCTGTTAATGCTGCAGAGGGCTTGCCAGATTTTAGCTTCAGTGGGAGGTTCAGTGAGGGATAATGAATTGATATAATGGAAATGATCCTGTAAGCTGGTGGGGTGATCAGAACCCTACCAACAGAAGGTTGGGATATCAAGTTATGAAAATACCTGATAGCACTCCTTCCAATCTCCAAATTGTTCTTCAGCCAAACCCCATCCTCATCCTTTATGTTGTGAATGATGTTGCAGCTTCTTCTATATCTAATGTAGGCATGAATAAATTTTGTGTTTTTGTCCCCCTCAGCAAAACTTTTGATAGAAGCTTTCTGTTTTAGGAACATGTCTTGAATGTCAATAGAATTGGAAAGTTTAGTTTAAGCAGCTAAAAGAAGGTCAGTGGCCTCCCCCCTCAAGGCCAGCTGCTCCAATCTATTCACCTCCTCTTCAGCTTCATTTACTGCAGAAAAAACATTTCCAAACTCTCTCCACCCCCATTTGTTGAGAGCTTTACATGTTTTAAGATGAAGTAGCCCCAGCTTAATCCAAGGGTCAGAGTGAGTCTCCCCTTGCCACAGTGATTGGATGAGAGTAA
The DNA here is from genome assembly GCA_022702705.1 of Papilionanthe hookeriana x Papilionanthe teres. Lineage (NCBI taxonomy): Eukaryota > Viridiplantae > Streptophyta > Magnoliopsida > Asparagales > Orchidaceae > Papilionanthe > Papilionanthe hookeriana x Papilionanthe teres. The sequence goes on along the minus strand of CM040438.1, from coordinate 67,498,674 downwards.
CAAAGTTTGGATGGGTCGACCAGAAATTTTGGTATCTGAAAGGGGGACAAGAGAAATTTGTGGGGGAGCTGAAATAGAAAGGATGAGGGGTCTGTGGTCAGAACAAAAGAGGGAAAGATGGGTAATAGAGGAATGTAGAAACTGGGAGTGCCAAGCTTCATTTACCAAGAATCTGTCCAACCTTTCCCAAATCTTGCTTCTCCTCCAGGTGAAAGGCGGGCCCTTAAAACCAAGATCAAACAAACCTGCAGTCTGGATATTGTCACTGAAAAATTTCATAGTGCTAAGGGTGGGGGTCCTACCCCCAATTTCTCAGCAAAAGTGGCAATGCAATTGAAATCTCCCCCCACCAGCCAAGGGAGATCAATAGAACTGCTGATAAGGTGTAAGTGATCCCAAAGACTAATTCTATCTTATTTTCTACATCCTGCATAAATAAAAGTAGCACAGATTTTGTATCCAGCAAAGTGTAATGAGAGTTGAGTAAATTGGTGGTGATAAATGAGAATAAACCAATTGACCTCAGCTCTGCATAGGATCCAGATTTTATTACTGATGTTAGCATAAAAAGTGAAAGCAGGAAAGTTTTTGAGGATTTTAGTAGAGTTTATATGAACCATAGGTTCCAAAAGCACAATACACCAAGGGGTGTGTTTCTTATTAAGATTTTTGAGTCTTCTTAGAGAGTGTGGACAAGCCACCCCTCTAATGTTCCAACAAAGGAGGTTTATCATTTGAGATTGGAGGAGGGGGTGGGGAAAGTGATTTATGGGAGTTGGATCTAGTTCTCCCTCTAGTGAGGGGAGGGGGTGGGGGTGAAAACTCTCCAAGCTTGAAATTGGAAGGTTCAACAGGTTTCTGGAGTTCAGATATATTTTTCTTCTTCTTCTTAGAGGAGTAAATTTCCCATTCCTCCTCCATAGAATCAGAAACA